>CAEFZX010015727.1:0-23141 GCA_903066825.1 Alfaro cultratus | reverse complement strand
GACCTGGCGGCATTTGCCGCATGTCTTCCCCCCTCTCCTTACCCCATTCCTGTCAGCCTACTGTCAAAATAAGGGACCCTAGAGCCCACAAAAAGCCCCCTGGTGGGGTAAAAAAAAAAAAAAAAAAAGCCTATGGACCATAGGCTCCATAGGGTCCATAAGCCTATGGACCCCTATGGTTTAATGTATCGATACTCGGGGATGAAAAATCGATACCTTCCAAGGGGAAAAAGATTGATAAATATCATAGAATTGATTTTCATTATACAGCCCTAATGGAAAAGGTATGTGTCTAGCCCAGGGGTCGGCAACCCGCGGCTCCAAAGCCACATGCGGCTCTTCAGCGCCGTCCTAGTGGCTCCCTGGAGCTTTTTCAAAAATGTTTGAAAATGGAAAAAGATGGGGGTGGGAAATTTATTTTTTTATTTTAATATTTCTGTAGGACAAACATGACACAGTCGTTCTTAATGTTTCCCAATGCTATAAAAATGTGTACAATAAATATTAAATTTCAATATTTCCGTCAACAAAGATTTCCGTCACAGCCTGCGACACGTTTTCTTCCACCTGGCCGGGCTGCGAGGCAGGTGGCTGTTGTAAACAACCTGACGGGTGTGTGGTGGTGTTGCCATGGAGAGCAAAAGAGGAAAATAGCCAAGGAGAGATTCTACAATTCTTGGACCGAATCATTTGCATTCGTTCCCAATGCGGAAGGATTACCTGAATGTTTGCTCTGGAGAGAGAAGTTATCAAATAAAAAGAGTACCGTACTGTCCGGACTATAGGGCGCACCTTACTGTAAGCCACACCGGGCTAAAAGCCGCATGGTTCAAAGCGTGGGGGAAAAGTAGCGGCTTATAGTCCATAAAATCCGGTAATGTGGAAAGACGTTTCCAGGGAAGATTTGTTACATTAGCGGCTGTGTCAAGATTAAAGTTGCATCTTACATACCTGATGTGGATAAGCTGCCCAGTGATGTCCGTAAACAGAAATCACATTAAACACGTAAGAACACAATCTTGTCTTAGGCACATATATTTAGTAACAAAGTTGTTTTTATAAATTGATTGGTGATTTTTGTCAGTGTATATTTAGAATGACACGTAGCGATATTATTGGTTCTTTTTGCTCAGGTCCGAGGATGGTTGTGTGTCAGGAGAGAAGAGGAAGCTGCTGTTCATTGCACTGACTTGACGTTTGCACAGAAATCAAACTTAAACTGTATTAATTCAATTTTATATAGTTTACCTTTTCAAAAGGCTGCTGCTTTATTTTATAACTGCACTCCGTTTATTGCCCAGATAAGCGGCATGTTATGCACGTTCCGTTCCATTGTTTTTAGGGGTTTTTTTTCGATCACACACTTAACGTGATTATTTACAAAGAGTGATGGTTGTTAAGCAAACTGCATTTGGGAGCAGATTTTCCGAGTTCCAAAAGGAAACATATCTTTCCCTCTCAATCTTCATAATAAAAATGACATCAAAAATATGATTTTTGCATTTATTTAATCAATGCAACAAAACATAATACATTCATATTGTAACGGAAGGTAAACTTAAAGTGCCATCGTACAGCAGAGTCACGTGGTGCGTCATTCCTTCCATGACGCACAGCAGGGAAAATAATCATGAATGCTTGTGAATGTATGCACTTAGTCTTTTTGATAATAGGCTAACATAAACACTTAAAGCCTGTTTTGCCTTGAATATAAACCTTATATAAGGCTTTTAATTTTTTGCGGCTCCAGACAGATTTGTTTTTTGTTTTTTTTGGCCCAATATGGCTTTTTCAACATTTTGGGTTCCCAACCCCTGGTCTAGCCATTAGTGACCTTAGAAACAATGCCGCACCATCATGTAACCCAACATGTATGGAAAAACCTGGTTAGCATCTTGTCTTTCCTATTTTTAAGGCTGCTCCTGTGTAAGGAGAAATGCGGTTTATGAAAGTGATATAAATCAAGTAGTGTGAATTCAGGCAAAGTCGACAATTTGATCAACAGGGAGGGAGGAGGTAGGGTTCGGTTTCTAAACTAGCTATTACAACTTTTGTAACACACCTGAGCCCCGCTCAGGTGTGTTACCTTCACAGATAAATGAGCTCAAACAAGTAGAAGCCATGAATAAACTGGCAAAAACAACTTTGGAAAACAATTTCAGTCGCTCTGTTCAATACTACAGTCTCTAACATCCAATGTCCATCATAGCACCTAGAATGATTAAGAGAAGTGGTTGCATAAGGTCAATCTCCCAACCAGTATTACATATTGGATTTGTGTGGCCTTTAAAAATAAAGCTAACTGAACATTTCAAAATTAAAGCCTTGTTGTTCCTTACCTACTCCCTACATATTAAGCTGAGAAATGCAGAAACTTGCCAGGTTTAAAAAAAGAAACCTTGATGAACTTCCAAACTGAAGAAGCAACTAAATGTAAATAAAAAAAATACTATCAATTTAAGACTTTTATGAGCTAAAACTGAAATAATTGAAGTCAAGACTTCTTCCAACCTGGCAGAAATCCCGGTTTTAATTAGGAAATGAACTGAAAAACCATCACTACGTTCGCACAGTTAAAGTCAAAATACGTCTCACTGAGACCCAACAGGATACTTGGTCTGTTTATGAGTACACAAGACCAGCTGTCAAATCGGGTGTGGAGCGGGGGAGGGAAGAGGGCACTAAAAGCATTGCCGGGGCTGCCAGGCTGTGCACCGCACCCTTTTACCAAACACAGGACACCACTCTGTTTACTTCTCACAATTGAGCGTGAATAGAAAAAACATCTCTGTGCAGCATGGTAGACAGGTCACAGACTGGCGGCTCTGAAACCACTGAATCAGCCAGATAAAATGGGTGCCCCCTCTGCAGTCACTGTTTGCTCTGTCAAAAGGGTCTCAATGGTGTTCCCCTACCTCACGCCCAGCTCAGGCTAACTGGAAACGTTGTTTTATTTCCCCTGAATTCACAAGCAACATCTCACACGGGTCGACCCGGGATCTCATCTGATCTTTCCTAGTCTGTTATTTTTTTTGAAGTTTTCCTGTGTCTGCAATTGTTAGTTTTTCATCACCTCTCTTCCCTGACAGCCACTCGGATGGAGATAATAGTGCTTACGGGGGCGGGACTTCACATGGAACAATGTCTTTCATCAGAAACATTAAATAAATAGAGGGCGTCTCGGCGGAAAGAAAAAGAAAATTGAGCGCGGCGAAGATGAATTTAACCCTCTCCCCTTCACAATTTTTCCCTCTCTCTTTTAGTCCCATCAGCTGACAGCGGCTCCTGTGCGCTCCCAGCATGAAGGCACATTAACCCCTCCTCTACCTCACTGCTTCACCCCACCCTAAACCCAATAGACCAAATAAGAGGTTAACAAGAAGTGGCACGAGGGAGAGAAAAATACAGTCTCTGACAAATGAGTGGCAGGCCCCTTTATTGTCGAGTTTCAAATCTAAAGTTAAAGATCTTTGAAAAACAAAATTTTGATGTCTTTAAAATAAAAGGGGGCACAAAGCAACAACAGGGGGTTATTGTCTGGTAGCCACAGGGGAGTCGCTGCATAATTCCCCATTCCGTCTTTTGATGGCTGCTGGAAAAAGTGGGCGAAAAAAAGAAGCAAGCAAGCTGGCGCGTGGGGAAGAGAAAGAAAAGAGAATCTCTTAAGACAGCATTCATTTCCTGTGATCATACATAATATGGTTAAAAAGTAGACTTTCTTTTCTTCCTCTTTTTCTTCTCATGCTCCATTCAACTGATCAATTGCATCCCCCTCCTCGTTCTCTCCTTTTGCTGCACTAATGTTTACATCAGATGTGAGTTTGGTGACAGGCCTTATCTGAGGCCAAAGAGCGGCACTGTCATGTTGATTTATGGGAGCATCACACCACAACTTGTCCAAACTGAAGCCCGCAGTTCATTAATTAGGGAACTAGAACTTTGAAGTTTGTCGATAGGGGAGGGCAAGACGTTTTTCGACAGCATGCGCATCGAGTAGCGCGAGAGGCTAGGCTAAATTTTCCCCTAAACCCCCATTTTATTCTCCAAATACCAAATTCAACTGGGACAGGAGCGTAAAAAAATATTCCAGTTTGTTTTTGAACTTCTGACCATGGACTAATAATTTACTTTGTCCAAAGTGATGTCCATATCTGCCCGTCGTTAACAAATATTAAGCCGTTTGGCTTTGAGCAAGCCCCGTCGTAAGACGGAGGGGTTATTGGCGTAGGGGGCGGAGGAGAGAATTCAAGAAAAAAAAAGAAGCTGGGAGCGCTCTTTGCACTGATATCTCAGAATTACATGCCTTTTCTCCCTCTGCATTTTCATGTTAATTACCAAGAAAAACCTCTCCGATTTATATGTGCCCTGTTATTTTTCTTTTCTGTTTAGCCTTTCATTTTGTCCTACACACAGTACACAGGAGCGGTCATCTTTTTTGTTTCAGAGGACACATGTGTACTGGACAAAAGGGTCAGTCTTTTTTTATTGTCTGTCATCAGCTTTAGCATCTTACTTAATAAAATATTTAACAGATGTGTGTATTAAGGGGTAGTAATTCTGGTCTAGTTTCTTGTGCAAATATCTTGAAATAAGACAACTCTACCTTACAATTAACTTTTCAGCAAAATACAGAAGCTTGTTTTAAGACAATAATTCCTTAATATTGATTAAAAAGAAAAGTGGTAATTGCACTGGCAGATTATTTCACTTGTAACATGGGAAAAATGTCTTGTTATAAGTGCAAACAAATGCCAGTGGAACTACCACTTTTTAAAATCAATATTAAGGAATTATTGACTTAAAACAAGTGTCTGTATTTCTGCTGAAAAGTTGCTTCTGCAAGACAGTAAATAAGTTACAGATGACTGACTTTAAATGCACTAAAATCTGCACTGGAAACTAGACTAAAAATAAAATTGATTTTGTGTTTTTCTTACTAATCCCTCAAAAGTTTGAATGACATTCTTAAGGAGTGGAGCCAGTGACCTCAGAAAAATCTTCCCCAAGTTCAGGAGAAAAATGACTAGACTATGATACAAAATTCATACAAAAATACAAAATTAACTCCTTAATTACAGGTACCCCTCCAAAGAAAATCTATGGCATATCCTTAAGAGGAAGATAAGAGACACGAAAGCAACCTGCACTTCCTTAACATGTTTGATGAACTATTCCATGCAATAGGAAGCCTGGCCAAGTCCTGAGTGCATATTCTGTGCAGGTGTGTTAATATATTAATACATAACTGTTTTAAAGGGTTTTTTTTTACATCAAAGACAAACATGCAGCAATTGTCACTACATGATCGTTGAGGAAGAGTGAATGCTGCAAATCAATGACTCAATGAAATGTGCTGGGTTTCCTAGATAGAAACATCTAACTGAGCATACTGTCATGTTTGAGATCAATAAGAATGTGTGTGTGAGATTGAATTGAACATATTTTTTCTAACGTGCCTTGTGAAGAGAGCTGTTGAAATTTGGCAATATGTAAATAAACTAAACTGAACTCAATTTTGGGCTTTTCCAACAAAATTTACAGGAACAAGCCATTGAAATATATCACTGTAATTAACAAATCTACATACTGTACCAGCTTTCCTTTTTTGAAGTGAGTCATTTGAAATTGGTGAACCTGTACAATAAATTTTTCACTCTATCAGAAGAAGTGCCCCCAACCCCCTAAAAAACCATTGACAACTGTGAAATATTCCCTATTTCACAGGGAGACAATTTCACAACTAGAGGCACCGTATTCTTACCACAGTATCAGTCAGTTGTTAACATTTACCCAGCAATTCTGACATGCTAATCAAAAGCATGAGTGCACTTGATTTCCTCCCTCTCTCCTTCCTCGTCAGTCTGCGCTCTAAACCAAAGTCTGAAAGACTGATGGAGTTCAGGGAGAACACACACATGCCTTCCATGCTTTCTCCATCTGGCCAGTTGTTTTGGAAATGGCAGGCGGTCGGAGTGATGTCAGCCTTACCTCTTTGCTCTGCTTGCTGCCTGCATGTTGCTGCTGCTGGAGGAGCTGGAGGTGGAGCTGTTCTTGCTGCTTTTTGTAAAACTCTTGAAGTTGCTGCTGCAGAGGGAACAAAAAGGATGACCGAAAGAGTCAATGTTTTGCTTGCTTTCACAGAAAAAAAAAGAAAAAAATTGAAGTTATTTAAGTTAACTAAAACAAACAAAAATAATGAAAAACTGACATTGAGAAAACATTTCTGTTAACTGAAGTAAACAAAAACTTTAATTAATGGGGGGAAACTATAACTACCTGGATCTATGTGATGCGTTTATAAAACTAAAGCATATTGAAATTAGGGGTATGACACCCTTTGTTTTTGTGACTATATAAGCTTTCAAACTTATGTGAGTTTGATTTATTTTTTCCCCACACAAGTAATTTACGCCAGCAAATTACGGCACACCATAATCCTCCTTACGCTGAAAGTTGTGACAAAACTTTCAGCGTTTTGTCAACCAGTCAGTAGGTTGTTCAACAATAATTGAATATAATTTTGAAAGTGGTACTTTCTGTTGCGTATTCATTACCCAATCGTTGTGTACATAATCACAACCCAATACTTTGACCTTTTGAATTCTGCACCTAAAAATTAAACAAAGTATGAAAAAAAACTACAACTAATGAAATCTAAACTGAAATTAAACAATATTTACTTAATAAAAGCTAGCAAACACACTCTGAAAACTAATTAAAAGTAACTCAATCAGTCACACAAAAAGTCACAACAAAATAAAGCTAAACTGTGATGAAAAACCCAGAACTATTGTGTCTGAAAGAAATGAGTCAGCAACAGCGTGGCACATTTTACCTGCTGTAGCATGAGGGCCTGCTGCTGCTGAAGGAGGACCTGGAGCTGCTGAGGGCTCAGGACTTGCTGCTGAAGAATCTGCTGCATTTGCTGTGGAGTTATCACTTGAGGTGTCATCATAGCCACTGACACTGGAACCTGCACAGACAAGTCGCAGTGAGGAAAAAAAAAAAAAGAAGCAAAAGCCAAATTACTTTGTCTAAGGATAACTAAATATTGAGTTACCAAATCTGGCCCACCACAGCTATTTCTGTGGCCCTCTAAACCTCTGAGAACGTCAAGATAACAGTTGTGATTAAATATAATTTAACAAATCAAATCAAAGCAGTTTTAATTGATATGGCCAAATGTGAAAAAATGTCAAATAGTATTTAATCTTAAGGAGTACAAATCAAATGCAGAGAAGAATATAATATTTTAATAATTTGTCAGTTCAGCGTGTCACAAAAAGCAATTAGACAATTAATTACACAATTTTAATGCTGATGATTAATATTTTTTGAAGGGCAATTTTGTTTACAAAGAGTTTCTAATGGATTTTATTTATGATTTTGGTTGTGTTTTTCTTTTTTTTCCTGTTTCATTTATTGTTTTTGGTTGTTTGGTGTTTTATTTTGGATATTTAAAATGATGTCCATTTCTAGTATTAACTGTTCTGTACAAAATTATGGTTCACTAGTGTTTAAGGCAGTGAACTTGCATTATTAAGCCGTTATAAATATATCACTTAAAAATAGTCTCAAATTAACGGAAATGTCCTTTTATAATAAAGGATAATGATAATTATATCATCCAGCAAAATTTAAGATTGTGACAACCCTGTCATTAATAGGTAGTTTTATCAAAACGTTCTGCCATAACCAGCTCTTTGGAATTGAGTTTGCCATTCCTGGTCTAGAGGGATCCTTTCACTAAATCATGAGTCATATCCATTCCCCATCTTCACAAGTCAATCAGTAAAAACAGAACTGTACTGTACATAGTCAAAAATACAGTCAACAAATAACAACATATCCCTGCTTGACAAAAAACAAGCAGGGATATGCAGTTTCTGTGATTACATGATCTGAAATCCCATCTTTATACCTCTCTTTCTCACTCTCCACTCATTTGATAAGATCTGTTTTTGTTGTAGTACCCTCTGAGATTGCTCTTTAAGCTTCCCAACATATAAAATAGTAAATGGACTGAAGTTAAATTGTGCTTTTTGTCACAGTCGCTCCATTGAAACTCACAAATGCACACAGATTCATAAACTCACATACAAATCTGTGAGAAAACTGGGGAAATGCCTTTCCAGGGGGAACCCAACACTTTCCTAATGCAAAACAACTTCTCTTCCCATTGATGAAACACGGTGGCAGCAGCATCATGTTATGGGAATGCACTTGAGGTTGAGTTATGAACAGATATGGACTCCTGAAAGCAGCTAGGTGGACTATGTACTTATTTAGTATAAATAAGCATTGATAAAGTTGCTGTTTCAGTTAACCTCCCCACAATGCTTTGCTACATCACTTTCACATGACCAACCTGCTCCACTTCCCAAACGGCAACAAGTTGGAAATAAATATTGGTTGTTAATATAAGCCTGGCTTTATTTACCAGATCAATTTTGATATGTTAATAATAGACTAATATTGAATATTGTTCTTCCCTAATTTAGGTGGATCAGTTCGTCATGTAAAGCATAATCATGGTTTAGAAAATTAAAGAGCAGTCATTCTAAATATGAACTTGATATACTTTACTATATGCAGAGCAGGTAAAAGATCCTAAATGCTATAAAATGGACAAACAAAAGGAAAAAACTACTGAATTAAAATACAGATCAAAACAACAAAAATAAGAGTATAGATTAGATTAGGACTGTATTAGACATGTTTTACTCTATTACTTTGTTAAATTAAAAGTGATCTCACCATGTTGTATATTTGTGTCAATACCTCAAAACTGTGTGTGTGTGCTTTTTTAAGCATTTTGTGAGTGCCCACTGAGGATGTGAAAAACTGCATACAAAACTCCTGTGGTTCACTCGCTGCACCCACTCGCCGTGTCATGTCCGACTATCTCATTAGAGGCGCTGTCAGCAGCGATGTGCTGTTTTAAAGACGCAGATAGCCCCAAGGAGGAGCAAGAAAGGGAGGAGGAGGAGGAACCGCGACGGCAAAAAACTCTAGAGGGCCTCTAATTCTTACAGGAAAGGTGTAAGTGCATGACTCCTCCAAACAAGTGATTTGTTGTGACATTGAGAGAGCGTCCACAGTTGTCAGAGAGCCTTAATTGCTCCGATGACATGAGGCAGTCGGAGTGTGTCGGGGAACGCCGCCACTCGCCTCTGTGATGTGAAATGCCATTAAAATCCCCTTACCTTAATATTCAGATGAAAAACAGAGAGGAACTGCGCTGGATGTTGTGTCCATTGTGCTTTTTTTGCACGAAGACAGCAACAAGGAATACATAAGCACATCTCTGCTCCTGTCAACAGTCCATGCTGATGCTGACACCCCATCGTCACAGAGGAAGCCGCATTTCAGAGCTGTCTCAGAGCTAATGACAGCCCTTTGAATTTTTCATGTGTTTCTGAATGTAATTTAGCTGTTTAAGATATTTTTTCTTTGGACATCCTTATGAGTTTAATTATTTTTCTTAGCATAGCGTTAAACAAAATCAAAGCCATGCCATAGTCAGTAGAAGAAAGGGGCTGTGATATGAAATGAAGAAGCAGCAGCTTTGATGCTCTCCGCTAAGTTTGTTGAGCCGGACTATGGGGCCAGGGCCCCACCCAGGACCAATGGCTCCACATTTCTCCTTTCCAGCATGGAGTTGCAGGGAACAAAATGCAATATTAATCCCCCCCGTGTTACGTCTTAATATGTAGTTCATCTTGTCTTGTTATTTGCGTAGCCCCATCCCCCCCATTTCCTAATTTCACAGTCATTATCCACTGAAGTCCTTTTTTCCAGAGCATCACTAATTTTGATGAACATTTTGAAGGTCAACGGAGCAGCCCCCGTCTTGCTGAGATGCAACTCCAATATGTCCTATTACTCTTATTAATGGATGCCTAAAGGATTAGAAATACCACCTGATTTTTTTAGGTGTTTAATTCTACTGCATGTTTGTTTGTTTTTTTAAGCAGGAAAAAGTTGCACATATTTCATGTGTATTTGCCTCATGATTTTGACGATGGCATTTAACAAAATGTAATGTTTGCTGCTCGTTTCATAATTGATGAATGCATAATGTTATTATGATATAAAGCAATTTGAACTGCCTTGTTGCTGAAATGTGCTATACAAATAAATTTTCAAAAAATATATACGTACATATACATATTAGGGGGCACCAACTGCAGCTGGTGGCTCATTTAAATAGACTGGCATGCCAATTTTTACCAATACAAATGTATTTATTTTTTAAATAACTGATAATCTTAGTGCAAAGAAAAACATTTTAAAATACCTGGGAAGGACTGGGTTTGTAAATCAAGCTGTGGCTAAAAAACCATCATACAAAACCATGCCTGATTTGGTTTTATCATGTCCTTGATGAAATACACTAGAATTGAATTGAAATATGTGAAAGTGGCTGATTTTCAGAACTTTCCAGCTGTAGCTAAGATTGGTGGATAATAACATGTAAGTATCATCTGATTGTGCAAAATCAGGAAAATCAGTGCACTCCTACATTTGTTTCCTTGGAACTCCACAACAGTGCATAGCTCAGTAGGAGAAAATGATAATTAAACTCAAAGGTAACAGCTGCTCTACAATCCTAGGCGATAGCTTCCTACTTCAGTCCATCCTTCAGCGCAACAGTGTGAATTCATGTCACACTTTGTTTTTGTCAGGCTCATAGTAACTACAGCAAGAGCAGCTTCCTCTCTTTGCAGAGGCTATTACAGACCCCCATTTTATTACCCATTACTACTAAGGTCATTAGCAGCAAGAGGGATTGTGTGCTTCTTAACCTATTGATCAATGTAACTACTATCATTTAATCCTGTGCCAAAGGAGTGAAAATCTCTCTGAAAGGAGGGCAAAGCGGGGGGAGGAAACAATTGAGTAGAATGGCTGGGGGGGGGAGTGACATGGATGGGGATGGGCCAAAGGGGGAGAGGGTACTTTAACTGTGAAATACTGCCTTGGCCACTGTATCGTGCCCATTTAACGCAAAAAACACACAACGCCAGTCACCACTTAGAGCACTCCCTCATGGTGCCCCCACCCCTAAAAAGCAGGATCAGAAGCGGGCTAATAACTGGAGGGATACGCGGAGCCTAGCTCTACGAGAGGTGTGTGTGTGTGTGTGGGAAAAAGAGGACACTCCGAGGATGCCAGAAATAGCTGACGTTTATGAATTTCACGAAGGTGTGGCACTCTCCAGGTGCCTCCCCATACATAAACATTCAAAAGAGCTGGAACATTCTCACACAGCTGCAGAGTAACTGGAGGCAAAACACTGTACCAGCATGGGCCTGCTGGCCAAACATACACACACACAGACAGAAACAGATGCACAAATGTAAACTGTGGTATGTTCGCAACAACCAGTACACGCAGACATTTGCAGCTCATAAAATACTGCATAGCAAAAGCATATAGGAAACATATGTTGTATTTGGACTTATATATATATATATAAGTATGTATGTATATATATATATATATATATATATATACAAATATATATATATATATATAAATATATATATATATTCTAGCTAAAAAATCACGTTTAAATTTATAACAATAAATTGTTATAAATTTATTGTTATAAATAACATAATAATATAGTTATCTATATACATAACTATAATAGCTCATATGTTTAATCATTTTAGCAACAGAAGGAATTTTAGTTGTACGTTAATAATTTTTGCTTTCATAACTTATTAAATATATGTGTTAATACAGGGATGCCATCGTATTTTTCTCAGGGTTATAACACTGGGAGAACCTCATGCATGCCTATGCTTAATCGCAAGCCAGAGGCCAAACTAGGTCTGAAGGAACAGCGGAAAGAGCAACGTGAGAGTCACTGTCAATACACACATATGCACGCACACATTAAATGAAGGAAAAGAAGGTGAATGTCAGTGAGACAGTCTCCTGCTCTGGCCAAAAAGATACATCAAGGCTGATAGAGAAGTAAAAATAATTTTTTTATTTTTTTTTACGCTCCCTGGGGTCATCTTGTTTTCTGGGTGGGGGGAATTAATCAAATAAAATGGAAAAGTAAAGGGGAAAGAAAACCTCCCCCCGAAAAAAACCCCCAAAACAAATAAGCCCTGAAGAAATCAGACCGGAGTCAGTCTGTTTTTTTCTTTTTTCTACCTTGGCCGACTGTAGCGCGACGGGAAGGAGGTCGTGGAGAAGAAACTACTTCCGATGCCGACTATGATCTCCTGCGTGGAAACATTGCCAAAATGAGGATTTCACGGCAGCTATTGTATTCAAGTGATGTGTGAACATAATTAGCCGCTGACAAGACTGGAAGGACTAATTCCATATTAGCCATTCAGGTTGATTGAAATCTCTCATGTGGAGAGCATTTTCTTCCCTCAGATAGAGACACTGCAGATTTTTATAGTACAATAATAGCTTTTTTTTTTGTTAAACGGAATACAAAATACGGAAGAAATATTAAAAATTCTTCAGCAGGACAATCATTTCTAATTAGAACGAGATTAAAAACAATAAAAAATGAAAGAGCAAAGCAATTTGTCAGCTCACCTCATCTGAGGGGTGTTCGCTTTTCCTCGTCGTCCATAATCAGGAAGTTTGGTAAATATTTACAGCCAAAATAATCAAGGTGTTCACAGCCACGTTTAGCTTAGTTGCGCTGCATATTGTGGGTTTTATTTCTGGAGGCCGATGGGGCCACAAAATATTTTAAAAAGCTTCAAACTGCATTTTAATTAACATGTCAATTATAAATAAGTTTTTCTAGCAGAGCCCCCCAAACCCAGTGTTCGATTTAAACAAACTCCAGAGTGAGACGAGTCAGCCAGTAATATTGAAAGCAATACTGAAGGCAGGTGACTTTTTCGCCTCTGACACACACATTTTGTCCCCAACATGAAGAAAATTTAATATATTACAATATTATATTGATGTATATCTTAAAACTAAGCATATTTTCTTGAATTTAAAGTAAAAAATGAAAAGTTTTGACTAAATCGGATGCACTGATTAATTTAAACTTGAATTGTTTTAGAAGTGTCCTGTTATTTATTTATTTTTTTACTTTTCAGACCATTCCTCCAGGTGTGTATTTCACACCTTTTTGGCTAAATATAAGATTTAGCTTATATATTCAGTCTGACTGTTCCTACACACACACCACTGCTCGCCGTCTTCACCTTTGCACTGTCACCGTAATCTGCGTGCCTGTGTTCCACAGTTCACCACCTCGGCGTGGTCGCGAAGCGCCACACGCTTTCAGAGGCATTGTTTGTTTGAGCGGGTTGAGATTTAATTAAGATGGAAGCCCCTAAGAAAATCCTCCTCAACTGGAACTGTAGTCAAAGCCTCATACAAGGCAGATACATCCCTCGTATGGATTGTTTCTATTTTCTGCCGGCTAATCCTCTTTTCCATGACAGCAGACGCAAGTTCTTTCCAAGTTTCTTTATGCCGTTCGTATTAAAATTTTACTGAAATATGCAAACAGCAACGTAAAAAGTGTAAAAGTGAATAATTTTCTCTCTAACATGTCAACAACCTGACATCCTCATGACTTTGGATGAGCAATAAAAGCAGATTTCCTCATTGTGTTATCTTATTGTCATTTGGCATCTCGACCTTTTCGGGCACATGTCAACTCGAGTGTAAAGTTAATGGCCTTTTTTGTGAAACAGAGATATGCACACTTCAAGTGCTAGAGAAAAGGAAGGTGTGGGGGAAGCCGTTTCCAAGTGAAAACACGTTTGTTTTCACATGGAAATACCAGCGAGTAACAGAAGACGGCAGCTGGTGATTCCCTATATCACTTCCAAACTATTCCCTTGTCTGGAAGGGACAAGGGAGGTCTGCTTTGTACTGACGGGGGTCAGTACAAAGCAGACCCAATAAGTTAAATGGGTGGGGGTGCATCCCACCACTCCTTCTTTTTTTTCTTTAGGTACACAGCTAATATTTGATTCCCTATGTGGTGGTTTTAGAAATGACAGGTGCTGCAACTGCACACGTAACACTCTTGCCTGAAAGGGCTAATGAACTACTAATGAACAATAAATCAACTTTGATTACAAACTGTCAACCCAATCAGCTCGCAGTCCAAAACTCCCTTCTTTACTCCCCCCCAAGCAAACTTCGCTAGTCGCGGCCACACGGCTGCACGGCGAGAAAGCTGCAGTTCCTCCGTTCTCCATCCTGCATCTTTTTTTTTTTTTTTTTGGAGCACTGATGCAAGGAATTGAAACTTTATAACAAACAAAATAAAGCAGAAACAACGTTAAATATAAATGGAGAATAAACAATAACACTTTTCTTAGTTTTGTTTAGGAGAGAAGTAGTGAAAAGTTTTATTTTAAGGGGGAGAAATCTCATAAAGAAAAGCTTCATGCGCTCTAAACTTTACAGGGGGATGACATGTGGAGTGACAACATAGTTTGTGGTGACTGTGTCAAATATAGAGCTGTCTCCAACCTCTGTCTTAATTCGCTCTGATACCCTGAAGAGAGTGAGAATTACCCAGAACTGTAGCTGGGAGTGAGAAAAATATATGCATACAATCCTCACAAATGCACACTGAAGAAACCCCAGAGAAAAACATGTTTCAAGGTTTTACCTTGAGGATTTTCTTCAACAAGAAGAGAAGAATTAATAACAATAATAATAATAATAATAATAATAATAATAATAATAATAATGAAAAGTTACAACGTGTAAAAAACACGTAGCAACCCATTCCCTGTTTTTGTAAGAACTTTCCATAATTCAAAGAGGAGGAAGTAGACCACCAAATTCTAGAACTAGTTGACTGTCAGCAAAGTAAATAAAACTAATCAAACATTGCCAGAAGTTCATAGAAAAGCTTACATAAAGCTTTTCCATAAAGAACATATGTTTTTTAACTTTCAATAAAAATATTCACTTCCATCGAGCAATAAAACAGCAGTGCAAACAAGTAAACAAAAACATCTGGATTAGATTTTCTAAAAAGAAGCACATTCACATTCAGCATCCGTGTAGAACCGGCCCAACACAATAAGATGGTATCACATCTGCTATCATCTTTCTCTTACTGGTCTCTGTGACAAACTAAATCCCGGGATAACTCCTCTGCTTCTACGAAATGGCATGACAAAAATAAGCAGTTACTATGACAGAATGTCAGCAGCGGACAGACAACAAAGCTCCCTTCCTCCTTCTTCACATCCCCCGGTCAAATTAAATTGTCAAGTTCTTTTTTTTTTTTGTTAAACACAAGAAAGCTGGCAAAAATCAGACAAATCAATCATATTGACAAACCTGACAAACTCCATTTAGCTGGCAGGGTAAACAAGAGTGTCGGGCCACGCGGTGCGGAGTGAAGCAGAGCGGAGAACTCAGCGGCGAGCGAGAGAGAGAGAGAGAGTGAGACAGTGAGCGAGCGAGTGAGAGAGAGAGACAGAGAGTGAGAAGGAGAGAGAGAGAGAGAGAGAGAGAGGCGCTCAGTCGGGCTTGGAGAGCAGGGCAGGTTGAGGAGAGGCGCTGCCGAGACTCCAGCCTTACTCGGGATACGGACAGATTGCACGCGCGAGGTTGTTCCCCGGCTGACAAGATACAAAACTATCCAATCAACCACGCCCTTCTCAACCAATCACAAGCAGCCCTCTCTAAACATAATCAATTCAAATCGGGGTGAAAAAAAGGCATGTGGGAGCGGGGGTTGGGGGGTATTGCAGGTGAAACTGTGTCTTTGTGAGGGGGCCCCTTTAAAAAAAAGAGAGCAATGAAAGAAAGAGAGGGAAGGGGGGGGGGGGAGTCACAGTTGATGGCTGTTAACCCTTTGACCCTTTTGCTGGGACTCTGGCCGTGCCACTGAAACAATGGAGGCTTAAAGAAAAGGGCCTTTAATTAAAGAGTAGATAAGTAAACACGGCTATGTGGTAGAAAGAAAGAAAGCAGCGCCACTATCAGTACCTTTATTGTTTGTTTAAATGGTAATGTTTACACAGACGCAACAAAATCATGACTCATTTGAACACAGCAACTATGTTTTCTTGTTAACTCTTCATAAAATTCCCACAAGAGACAATACATTATTTATTTTAACAAACAAAAAAAAGCATATGTACTTATGAAAACTTTGTTTAATACTTTTTGAGCAGTCAGCAAAAAAACAAAAAAAACAATTTAAAGTACTTTTGCAGTTTTTTAAACTCTTACCCTGCAGTTTGCCTTCAGAAAAGCTTAGACCCACTTGCATTAACAGCTAACGGTACAGCAGCTACACTGCAATCCATCCAATTCCACCCCCAATGAGAGCAATTAACTGTCATGATATCATCACACTCTCCAACACCCCATGTGCACTCAGCCAGGGTAAGAAAACAAGACCCTGCCACCTACTGGGGATCTTGCTGAACTCACCGGGAGGCATGAGTGAGCACCCCCTCTCTTTTTTCTCCCCATCATTTCCTTTGATGACGCTGAGCATCTCCGAAGGGTCAGATTTGTTCCCGTCCTAATAAATTTAAGATAAAAAAAAAAAAGGAACAATCCTCTAATGAGGTGTTACGGAGTCTGAGCGAATTGAACTTAAAGAATTAAAGATAAGATTAACACCTTGCATTGTTCATAATCATGACAAACACAGAGCGGAACATAAGCCCTCACACCTCCCCGGCTCACGTCGAGAGCCATAAACTTCTCTTTTTGGCCAAGGATGAAGGAATGTTCCTGGGATACAATCCAGTCAGCAAACACTGCTGGTAAAATAAACAAAAGTGTCTGCTTGAGAAGCCACCACTCTGCTATGCTAATAACTAACAATAAGCTCCGGGAAAGACGGCTTGACCTATATAAATTATTGACTACAATGCCTTCAAGTGTCAAAAAGTGACAATTTCAATAGTCGTCATATGGAATAATTAAATAGAGGGATGCGGGGGCTTTTATTTTCTATATAACAAGCAAAGAAAAAAAAGACAACTGATGCACTCACACTCACACAAAGTGGTTTAAGCTGCGGCCATACTCTCTCCCCCAGCGTCCTCCCTGGGGTGGCATGTCGGCGTATTCTCAATAAAACACCTTCTTAGCAGTAATAGGCCACTGTTCTCATTTCAATGCTCCCAAAGGCCTCATGATAAATTTAGCAGACATACAGTTCAAGCTTCTCCTCTCACACAGTCTTTCTAATCCATTTCCTCTGTGCCTGTGCCGTGTAAAATAATTACATGTATGTGACGATGTGATACACACGTTGTATAGATTTCTTCTTCTTTTTAACACAGAGTGAAAAATCAATATTCCTGAGGCTTGAACCAGCGTCCCTAGTGATAGTTTACACAAGGGAGCTGAGCGATTGCATTCATGACAGAGTGGATGACATTATAAAATACTCCCATTTCCTGCCTGAGTTAGAGTGAAAGTATGAGTTAATGTCTGGTCTGGCCCGGGCCGCGCTCAGCTAAGATAACGACTCGGCTCCGGTTACAAAAGACCTTTCCCAAAAAACAAACACAGGCCGGTGAATAAGCCACACCGGTATGCTAGCGAATGTGTCACGGCTGCTTAAGAAAAGGGAAAGGAAAGGAAAGAAAAGGAAGAGAAAAAAAGAAAAGGAAAGGAAAAGGAAGCAGTGTAAAAGAAAAAAATGTGAGACTGTAACTGTTGCTTTTGTAGGAAAGCCCTGGTGACTGGGCCATTGTCAAGAGAGAACAAACACAAGCTGTTTCTCAGTGCCTTTTCGAGTAAATGACTGTTTACTAGCAGAGGGAGTCAAGCAGGGCAGGTGTGGGACCTTCATAAATAATACCTGCTCTACATAAAATTGCCAAGGTAAAAATACTGCCTTCTGCTATGTGAGAACTTTTTTTAAAAAGGGGCTTAAAATATAAAAGATTTCAGGAAACATTTAGGAGGTAAAATTCAACTTGCACAGAGGCAGCACTTGAGTGGGTTGCTTTGTCCATATTAGGCATAAGGCAGCTACTGCTGTCAATGTATATCAGTCTTTTTTTTTTATCGTTTAGTTAGTATACACCTGCAGTACCGATTGTGATCACCTTGGGCAGATTTGGCCTCCCTTGGAAACACATAGATACTGAAATCTGATTGGATGAAGAATAGACTTTTAGACATTTAACTGAACAAATATAAACTAGGTTGGTGATATATGTTAGTGATTTTGATTGTACTTAGGCCTGCAGTGAAGGTTTTGCAGGCCCATATTGATACATTGACTGTAATATTTGTAACTCTGTTATTGCACAATGAGAGGCCCATACCTAAACCATACTGCCAGAAAAGACCTTTTCAAGGTGTGTTTGTTTACCATTCAATGATAACCGAGCAAATGGTATCATGTTTTTTCAGATAAACAGTATTCCATATTATTGTATTCATTTCATGCTTCTGCATGAAATGCTTATATTGATTTAACAAGGCAGATTTTTATCTTTTGTTTGCGTGGTGTTTTAGCAAGCATTAGTAAAATAAAACCTCATGTTCATGCTATGATTTGCCATGACAAGACAGCAAACCTATGCAGTCAGCCAATCCTCCTGCGGATACCTAGAATAAGTCATATTTATTGTGAACGAAGTTATCACCCGAAGCAGAGTGGAGTTACAGTAAGTCATGGCTGACTCACTCTCTTCCTCCCGGTCTGTTTAAATGGGTTTGGTTATTTACTTTTAATTTCAGCGTTCAGGAACGCATTGTTTAGTCAGCACATGTGAACTCTGTATTTGCAAAATATTTCCTGAGGTAATATGCCAACCAGAGTATAACGAAGCTTGGTTTCACCGTGCACTGCCTTTGCTGTGGTTTTTCACTTAGTCAAAACAAGAGCACTCACGGCTTTGAGAAAACGTCGATTTAAGGTAGGTGGGGGAATTTCTGCAAAGTTTTGTTCGGCAATTGATTCACCTCTGATTTAAATTGAAAACTAAATTAAAACAAAGAAACCCTGTGCTGAAAATTTTAGAAAGGCAATAACACTGATTGTGGGGTGTATGGGAAGATAAAAATAACTGCATTTTTAAATCTGAAGCTTTATTTAAGCTTAAATAAACGTAGCATAATAAGTAGCTCTTACATCTCTCACTATTGACCAGACTAGAGTAGAAATCTAGAAACATATTTGTCTGGGGGTGGCTCATGTCATCACTTTTAAAAGGAGGCTTTGTAAACCTACAGCACAACTAACCACTATGATTAATTGCTTGGCTAACCTTTTTCCTGTATTTGTAAGCTTGTCCCGTTTCCAACAATAACCAGAAGAACCCAGCAGAAATATTCCAAAAATAATGTACAGACGGGTTCTCGTTCGGAGCATTACTTTCTTTATTTCTGAGAATTTTTTTTTTAGATTTTCATAGAATGATAACTTTAAGTAAAAAATAACATGATTTTATTGTTGTATCATAAATGAAAACAGAAGTGAAGTGTGCCTGACTATGAAAATACAGTTCAGACTATTTTTGTCATTAATGAGATCCCAATTATTTTGACTGATAATTTTTCAATTATTATTATTCAAGATCGGAAAAAAAATGTTGGTATTGCAACTGAAAAACAATAAATTGCAATACCTATATCTTTCCCCTGATAATTCCACTTGCAAACCTTGAAGTTATTTCATGTTTATTTATTTATTTTTGTATACAATTAACATTGCGGATTTGAACAAACTGAAAATACTGAAAAGAAATAGAGTGATTTATTTTATTGCAGTAAATTGTTTTAGCCAAAAACAATTTTATACTTACAGTATTTTATATTTATAATAACATCAGAAGCACCTGATATTTTTCATAAAAATTTGCTGGATTTTCTTTGGGAAAAAAGAAAAGAAAAAGAAAACTCTGCAAGAGGTGTGTGAAAAATAATCAGTTTTTCAAAAATCAATGACCTTCAGGAAAAAGCAGAAGAATGCAGAAGTTTGGATATATTTATAAGTAAGACCATACTTATCGAGAAAATATACCAAATCGTAATGTAAAGAGAAAGTTTATATGCTGTTTTTGTGACCTCAGAGCCAAATTAAATCATATATTTTAACAACTTAACATAAACAATGTATTATTCTTGCTAGCCAGGTAATAGTTTGCTAACATTATTTTGAGAAACAACATGACTTAAAAATAAGAGTGAATCATGGTGCTCCATTAGTTTTCACACAATGACTTTCCTCATACTTCACACCTGAAAAATTTGTGTTTTCTTTCAGTATGAGAAGAATGTATTAGCTGTCTTTCAGCCAGATGACTGGCAGTCAGCAGCAGCAGGTGACTGAGGGGCAGTACCATACAGAAAACTCAAGAGTATCCGGTCCTTGCCTTTGCAACTCATTAAGAAAAATTACCTCGTAAGAACAGCACAGTAAATCTAAGTGATTTAATATTTTAGAACCTTCATATACCTTCACACAGATGGCCAGCTTGTCCTTACTATAGAAATCCCAATATAAAACAAAAATGCCACACCAATTGTTTGTTTTCTCTGAAGTTTTACTAAAACAAAATAAAAAAATGTTTAACAAAAAAAAACAAAAGTTAACAGTTAACAATTTTCTCTCCTTCGAACAAAAGTGAAAATAGACTCAAGAGTTGCCAAGCTGACAAAAATGTGCAGTGACACCCCAGGAGAAATTGCTTTGTGAGCTAATGCTGACTTGACTGCACCTTGCATAGCTGTTAGTGTTTATTAATGCCATGCCTGCCTGTGCTCCCATCCATCCTTCCACCCCTCGGCAAAGGGCGTGTGAATCACTCTAAGCAACACATGCCTGACATCAAGATATAATGCCAGAGCATGACATGGAGATAAAACAAAATTTTAAAAGGGGAAGTGTGTGCCTGTGTGTTGCAGCGCGGATCATTCAGTAAGGGGAGGATGGGGGAGGTTGTGGCTTGAGAGGCTTTGCCGCTTGAAGGGAAGCATCAGGCCTCCAATAAAGAGAGGGTCTTGAATATGGCAGAGTTGCTCCTAGCGCTGTGACTCCGGTCAATTAGAAAGTCATCGTCTTGACTGGGAGGAAGCTCCAAACGCGACTGGCATTACTGCCGAGTCTCAGCTTGACTGTGTGGGATAAGTGACTCCTTCCTGATAGGATTCATCCCAAACCTGGTTTTAATCCGTACCTTTCAAATGATGCATTTTTACAGCGTGACGAGGAAAACAAGCGGCAGAAGAGACAGCCAGCTGTTGGGCTAGATCAGGACTGACAAACTGTATCACTTCAGAGCGACACAGACGCATTCATGAGATTTCATTATGGCCTCCCGTGGAGACATTTTACGATCACAAAGAGCTGAGGTTCTTGTGGGGCTTGTGTAAAACCAATAGTATAGAACTGCAGGATTAATACATGACACTTTGAGAATTTTCTTTCCCTTAAAAGGGGCAGTATTATGTATTTTCCAGATATATATATATATATATATATATATATATATATATATATATATATATATGGTGATTGGTGGTGGACTCAAATCCCAAATGCATGCGTGTGTGCGTGTGTGTTTCAGGAATCCCGGGCTGTTAATTGATTTTAGTATACATTTTTGTTTTGTGTTTCTTATTTTGATTAGATTAGTTTTGTTCCTGTTTTTCTTTAGTTCAGTCCTTCTAAGTGTTTCTAGTTATGTTTATTTGTTGTGTCTAGTTATTTTAGTTACTCTAGTTTAATTACGTTTAATTTGCTTTACTCTTTATTTCCTAGTTCCCTGTATACTCTTCTTTGATCCCTGTGCCACTTTCTCTCTCTTTCTCGTCAGTCTGCCTTCTGCTCTCTTCTCTCACACCTGTCGTCAGTTAGCTAATCAACCCAGTTCCTTTGTCTCAGAATCCCCTTACGCAGAATATTAGCCTACCATGGCAACGTTTCTTGTTTGTAGCAGTATAAGTATTTATAACAATAAAATAAAATAAAATAAAATAATAATAATAATAATAATAATATATTTTATTTAAAAGGTGCTTTCAGGGCACATAAGGTCAACTCACAAAAATAAAACATTTTAAAGAAAAAATGTCTGAAATGTCAGAAAATCCTTTGAGTGGGGAAAGTGGACATTTATTCTAAACAGTAGAATCATGTTCATAAGTTGTACATTTACAGAATAGAGATGCTTTCTGTCCATAAAGGAACATTCACAAAGAGGGCCTGGCTAGACTCTAGGATGTCTGCAGCTGGATCGGCACCGGTACCGCACGGCTCCTTCTGTAAGTTTTACCCAGAGCTCCAGGATGACAAGTCCGGGCAATCTAAACACTAATAACCATGATCAACATTTCCCCAGCAGATCAATGTGGTCTCTGAACACTCGCTCCCTCTGAATCCTTTCATTGGCGATGTTCTATATCAGAGCCAAAGCGCTTCACAATTACGAGGCTCACCTTCACGCAGCTACTTACATACGTGTGATTGTATACACACCTCCATCACCTTAAAAATAATCAAACCTGTCCTGTTTGTACTCACTCTACTGATCCAACCATGTTTTCTTTTTTTTTTAGTGAGAATGAAATTACCCCATAGATGCTTTCCATGCGCTTCGGTGCACAGACCAATGCGTTACATCTTTATGAGACAAAAACTGAGGAAAAGTACTATTTAGAGTGGAGTGAGGTTTTCACATCCTTTTATTTTTATTTTCTTTATTTTGTGTGCGTGTTAGCTTATTGTCTGAGGATAAATGCGGTTCAGTTTCATCGTTTACATTTAAACAATAAAATATTAAAACCATGAAAATAACATCGGCTTTGATGCTTCTTGGTCTAAATAACTGAATGTCGTCCGATTTCAGTGTATCTAGGTGAGTTTTGACACTTTGTAATTTGATATAGAGCTTTGGAGCTGACGTCGCTGCGTGTGACGTTTACGTCGCCATGTTGTTTGGCCACAGACCAAAACAAACTTTTTCCGGTGTTTTCATTGTGTTACCGACCGCAGTGAAGTTGTTTTCAAGTTGGATATTGGATATCTGCGCTCCGCGGAGTAAGGGGCGTTTAGTTCAAGGTTGATCCAATTTATGAACGCTAATTCCGGCCAGCTGTTCTCTACCGCTCCCTCCTCAAGCGCTCGGAGGTTCACATAGGAACCGTCAATTTCCGAACCAAACACTCCTGTAAATAAA
>CAEFZX010015726.1:0-30290 GCA_903066825.1 Alfaro cultratus | reverse complement strand
TTAAGTATTTTTAAAAGCCAGTACTTTTTGACTTTTACTCAAGTAAAAATATTAATGTGGTACTTTTACTTTTACTAGAGTACATTTTTGTCTGTGTATTTGTACTTTTACTTAAGTAAATTTTTTGAGTACTTTATACAACACTGATGGTAACAGCTCAACATTCAGGGACAGAGACGATATTTCACAGTAGCATGGATAACACTACCATATGTTGTTAGCATGCACTGCTAATCCACCTCATTTACCTTTGCCACTTTCTGCTCTGTTGTCCTGCTATGTACCCATGAAGCCTCCGTTTCAACTTCTCTAGGATTTGGGGGTCATAGTTCAGATATTATTTGAGTTTTGGGGATGCCAATCAGCCGTTCCCAGTTGTGGGGGGGAGAGATTACGCAGCATAACAACAGTCAGTAAGTAAAAAAGAAAGCACAAAACCTTCCAGCTTCATAGCATCCAAAGCCAAAGGGAGTAATTGTCCAAAAAGCAATGCTTCAAAGAAAAAAAGATGAGTCTGCAAAAAGAACACATCAAAACTAATGTAGCAGAGCTATTCTAACATGCTGCCAGTACAAGCTGCACAAGTCTAAAATGTTTTTGTGATCCTCCCTTTTTTCATAAAAATAATTTCCATCTGCAGAATTACTTTTCTGGTACCATTCTCAAACCAAATTTACTTCTATGCTTTTCTGTATTGTTTATCTCATGATAGCATTGTAGTGTGGATTTATCTTGTCAAGTCCCTTTCTTAATTTCACATAATTTAGGCAGTATGTTTTTTTATATAAAGAAGAGTCTGAATCACTTTTATTGGTAAATCAGACAGGAGCGAAACCGAGTGCTGCTGACTGCTTTAATGTCTGTGAAATCAATCATAACATTGATCTGGGAATAAGACTGGCATAACCATGCTCAGTTTCCATTTTGAAAAACCAGTGGAACATGCCCTCTGTTGTAATTTGTAACAAGCTAACTAGTATTAGCATAAGAAACAAATACCTGCATTTTATTTTATTTTTTGCAATTTATTTATTCAAACATTAAAGGAACTCAGAGTTCACTAGTAGAGGTTGTTCAATATGGAGTTTCGGCCTCCATAAGTTCATGCAGGTTATCGAAAATATTAGTGGAAGTAGTAAGTGTTTTCCTCCACTTGGTTGTGCTCTAACAACAGAAATGCCACAGAGCCCTTGAATAAGCAACACCATACAATACACACCAAGAACAGCAACGATTTGATGCTCACTCACCTTTTGTGCAAAAACATTGTTTAAACAAGTCACTATGCTGATAACTGGAACAAAATCCTCCAGAAAAAGCTATTAAAAATAAGATTTGGACCTATTTAGCTAACATGTTAATAATCCCCAAACTTACTTTATCTGCCTGATAATGCTATACTAACATGTATCTCACGTTCAATTGAAAGACTTAGAGGACTAACAACATTGGATTCAATATATATAAAATATTTAAGTTTCTTTGAAAATACTTGTTCAAGTTTGACATTTGTTCAGGCAGCTGAAATCTTGGTGTAGTATTTAAAGTGGTGTTGTTGCTAAATTGAACTGCATTAAATCTAAATTAAGTTAAAATATTTCACACTTGGCCACTTGTTAAAATCCATTTATTATATATTTATACAGAGGTTAGAAACATCACAAAATAGAAACTTGAAGAGAGCTCTTGCACAAAGATATATAATCCAGTAAAAGAGCAACCTTAGCTTAGTGAACAAGGGCAATTAAAGCAGGCTAAGTTCAGTGCTGGAGCTTTGTTAGGAACACTATCATTTTAGGACTCATGTCTTAGTGCAAACAACTCTTAATTTAAAGGAATTATTCGGTTTTTATAGTAAAATAGGATTTTACAAATCAAGGTTGCTCTTTCATCGCTTATGGTTAAATTCAGAATGTGTGGTGGTAATAGTTTCAATGAGGTCTCTAGGTCAAGATGTTCAAATGATCCAATATCCAGTAAATACTGTGTGATATACCTCTTGCATTTTTAAGCAGCAGCTGTTGTCAACATAATAAATTCACTCATAAGCAAAAGCAATTAAAAATACTTAAATATAAATAACATGCTTTGAGCAAAATAGTTATCTATGTACAGCTCTAGTTAAACAACCTATATCTAAAGCTCTTAATACTTTAGAAATACCTATCCCATACATTGCTCTGTGTCAAATGCATTTGTTTGTTCTTAACTGAAGGCCACTTTCATACTAAGCAATTTTTTACAAGAATGACATCAAGCATTAGTATTAAATGAGATAAGCTCCAACTAAAATGCTTAGTCAGACTGGCAAAAAAATAGATGGTTCGATTGTACTTCTTTGTCTATGAAACATCATTGAATAAAGTGTTGCTAAATAATATCCACATAACCATACCAAGGAAATACTTGAATATAAACAGTTGTGATATTACAACCACTGCAACATGGCGTTTAAATTTCTGATATAACATTTGATAGTGAAAATAAAATTACCATTGCAATATGGTATGGGGTGGCTTTACTACAACATGGAGTGAATGGATGTGCACTCCCTGAATAATATGTGCTTGATATATTGTCTTTCTACACTTTAAAACACCTGAATAACTGGGTTTAAGCCTAGTCTACATGCAGGCTATAAGTTCTTCTGAGTGCATCATGATCGAAACAAGCCAACACAGGTAAACCTTTAAAAGTGCATTTGTTTTGTCTTTGAATTGGGGGAGAGTTTGGGAACAGACAAAACTAAGAAAGGGTGAGAAAATGAGTAAGTTAAGTCACATATTTATACATATACAGTTGTTCAATTTTCCAAACCACCATATGAATTAACAGTAAATACAATTAGTGCTGCTGACATCATTATTGTTACTATTAAGTGCTATGCTATATAATATCATCTAAAAGATGAGGAGTACCCAACCAGTCAAGTGTTCTTGGCTCAGATGCCGCCATGATCATGCACATGAACTGCTTCCCTGTTCTCTTGTCTATCGGGTAAATTGTTGTGGGAGTGAATCTTTTGTTACTCTCCACAAACTCGCACAGCTGATTATAGATTTTGGGGTACTCATGACGGAGGAAGACTCCCCTGGTCCTGAGTTCACGCTGGATGTTGACGAAGCACACCTCCCTCGCTTTCCTTCCCTCCTCCCCTTCTTTGTCAATGTCGGGTGTGCCTGGAGGTGGTGTGAGAATGAGAGTTTCCATTTCATCATCCTTCTTGAGCACTTTTTTGTCTGGACTCGAGGAGGCCAAAGACACCTTTGCATATTTTCTAACTGTTGGCGCTGGGACCCTTGGTGAAGGTCTGTTAGGCACTAGTTCACCAACAGCTACTGATACATTCAGAAGGAAACATTCATTGGGGTCATATTCATTGCCTGCCTGCTGCAATTCCTTGCAATATTCTCCCAGGTTGTCCTTAAATCCATCCAGCTCTCTAAGAGACAAATACGTAGGAGACATGAGGAGGCTTTCCAGTCCAACTTGCAAGAAGTTCTCTGCAGTCTCTGGATTTGCAAAACCCAAGAAAAGAACCCCTCTCCCTCTGGAGAGGAAGCCTGCTTTAGCAATGCGTGAGAAGGCCTTGTGGATTTCTGAATTCTCTCTGCAGAACTTAAGGGTATGCCGACACACACTGCTGACACGACCATAGAGACATGTCTCTTTATGGATCTCCCAGTCATCCCTGCGACAATTTCTTGAGCAGTAAAAGGTATAGCAACTGTGACAGGACTTGAAGTACAAGCAAGCATTGAACATGCTCTCAATCCGATTGCACTTCTTATTAGCACATGCCATAGTGTCATCTTCATCTGTGCTGTGGTCTGGAGAACATTCTTCTGCGCTCCTTTGGAAAGCATCACACCCACTATCAGGATCTTTCAATGTGTCTGGGCTGGATTTAGAGGATGGAAGCTGTGTGCTGAGGCATTCTAAGTTTTCGAGTCCCGGGGATTCTGTGTTTTTGTCGTTATCTTCAGTGATCAGTTGTTTTAACTGGTCTAAAAGATTTTCACTGGACTTTTTGCTCGTTGGGGGTTTGTAGTCAACCACCAAATCAGCTAAGAGTTCATCCAGTTGTTCCAAACTCTGCTGGAGGGAGAAGTTATTATGTTTCCTTTCTTTGGTGTTTTCTGTCTCTGTGTTGGATTGCTTTTTTTCATTAAGTAGCCTCTGAGTTGATGCCTTATCACCATCAGAAGTATCCCAGCTGACAGAATGGACATCGCGATGCCTGGCATTTCCTGCACATAGGTCATTGTCTGTTATGGTGATCTCTGGAGTAACAAACCAGTTTCCACTCTTAGAATTTCTCCATGGTTTGTTTGAATTCCTTTCCAAAGAGTTCTCTGATAAAGACAGCGCAGCATAGCGCCTTGGTGAACTCGAAAGGTTAAGTATGACCGGCTTACCTGTAATATCAGAGGATGTCCCTTGTCTTGCTTGGTGAAAGAGATTCTCATAGCTACGTCCACGCGGCACAGTTTGCTCTCGTTCATGCCGTGGATAGATGATGTTGTCCCAAGACTTAGAGTGGTTTTTGACATCTGCTCCAAGTCGACTGGCCTCTGTGTAGCTGTTAGTAAACCACGGAGGAATGCTAAGGTCTTGTCTCACTCTTGGTGGTGTGTTCTGCGATGAGTGGCTCGAAAAACCAGAAATACTAGAGCGATACCAGTCATCTGAAAAGGCCTGAGACATTCGAGGGCGTCGATAACCCTCTGTGTTGTATAGCCTTGGTGGAAAGTACTGCTCTTCAGGAGAGGAGAATGGTTTAGAATAAAATGACCTTGAGCTACTCATATTGTATGGATTGAACCGACTGTCTTCTCCATAGTAAGCTCTAGAAAGTGGAGTTTGAGAAAAATATGAACCTCTCTCACTTGTGGAGTAAGGTCTGTTATATACAGAGTGAGGTGCCTCTCTGTTGGTAAGGTGGTCGGTATAATATGACCTCACAGGAAGTGTGTGCACCCATCGAGTCCTTGGATCATATTGACTTGGCGTTGTACTACCAAAACTGGTTAGGCTGGACCGATCATCCTGGAAATACGTCCTAGCGTAGGGGTGAAGTGGATACCGGACAGCATCCTCTGTATAGAAAAACTTTGTTGGTATGTTAGGATTAGAATAGGCTCTGTGTTCTTGGCTCAGATATGGTGTTGTTGGTGACGGCATTCGGTGTGTGTCTAGATGCTGATAAGAGATAGGAGACATGCTGGTGGTATAGAGATATCCTTGTCTAAAATCTCCACTATAGCATTCGCTTGGAGTTGGTGTTGGAGAAGAGGCAACGTGCCGTGGGACATATAAACCAGACCTGCTACTGGCCTGCGAGTACCTTTGCCAAAGATGTTCACCATGTGTGTTGGGAATCTGCCTTGATGTGTGCTCCAGTACAGCAGCATCTGGTTTGATGTCCACACGGCACCTGACATGAGGGCTTACAGCTGGTTTTTCAGTTTTATCCTGCTCAAAACAGTCTGAGACATAGAGGGGGGTGTGGGGCTGTAGTTTAATGGGATGCACCTCATTCAAGAAAGGCCTGCTAGTGGATTCTCGTTGGGTTTCAGTAGTCCTCATGGAATCTGAAACAGCCTGAGATCCGTCCCTCCCATTCCTGGCTTGTGGTGGAGATACAGAGATGGGGAAAGGGGTAAGGGTAGTCTTTAGTCTAGGGGCACTTTTAGACCTTGACCTCTTTTTGGACTCTGACCACGTGAGATAATTTGTTTTGTCTTCGGCAGCTTGCTGCTGGAACTGCTTGGTGTTAAAAAGGTCAGGAGATGAAAATCGAAGATGGCCTGGCTGATCAAGTCCATTCCAGAGATCTTTGTTTAATGGCTGATTTTCAGGCCTATTGTAGTGTTGCTCCATTGAGGAGGAGAAGGACTGTGGGTCATCCAGGGATTCAATGAAGTCGAAACTACGGCAGTGTCTTTTATTAATTATCTCCGATTTATCGAGCATTTTCAAGTCACATTGCTTTGAGGAATGGAGAGAAACGGAGTGACCAGTAATGTCGCCTAGTGTGATGTCCCGGTACAGATTTGACGCCAGTATCTCAGGGGGATGCGTTCTGGTCATCTTGAAGACACTTCACGGCTCTCCTGTCAGTTCCATTTAGGATCAAGACCACCTAAGGAAGAGACAGAGCGACAAAAGAAATGCATTTTTCATCATATTTCTATTTTTCCTAGAAGCCACAAACAGATATGTAATGGAAACCCAGTACTTTAAGTAAGTATTACTGAGGGACAACAACTGATACCAGCAAAGGTGCGTTTAAGTAAATAGTTAGATACTCTGTTACTCTGTATGGTTGCCATGGCAAGAATCATCCTGCATCACAGTATGTAAACAAAGTAGCAATCATTTACCTCTTTTAAAGGTTGTGCTAACAGTTAACATAAAAGATTAATCAAGTCATATATGTTTTTTAGACAAGAAACATTTCTAAAATAGGCTATAAATAATCATTCTTTAGTAACTAAGTTAGAGAAAGAAAGGGAAAAAAATTTGTACACATGGCAGTACACACAACAAATTGGCATTTATGTGCAATTTGATCCAAAAATTGTTTTTATTGATGTTGAGATGTATTGTTGCCAAAAACAGCAAAAGAACTTCAGCTTAGATTTAATTTATGATTTTAAAAAAAAAAAGATGTATTTCATGTGGGTTTTTTGGTTTAACTTATACACTATCCTAATTCCATATTATTGCTCCAATCCAGGATTTTTGAGTTCTAATCAATCCCAATATCACCGTTTAATATCTGTCATTAGCAAAATTTTCAATGGATTAAATTCAATTTTTTAAATTTATTTACTTAAAAATGTAATGCTATTTTTGTTGTGATGAAAACTGGCACTGCCAGCCATATTACTGCAATTTGTGCCCTACGTTCAGTTATATTAATACTGGCGAGATTGATAGTTACATAATATACCTCAGAAGGATCATTTCATGCATTTCAACACTTTACTTCAGAGCTGGTAAATCTGTTTACAGACTGCTGAGGCTAAGTAGGGGAGAGAGGGTCAAAGGACTTTAAAACTTAACGGTAGTTTAAATATTCTGCTGCTGTCAACTCCTTAGCTTTATTGAGTTGTAGCCACTACATCCAGCCCCTCCTTAACAAACTTCTCTGCAACAACTGGTCATTAATTATTCATGACAAGGTGATTAAGAAAATTCACTAAACAGCTGAATGAAATAGTATTTTACTATTTGGCACGATGAACATATAACAGGGACTCATTTTTATGAGGGTTCCAAGAAAAACATGACATTTTGATATTATTTTTTTAATACTGCAATGTCAGTATCAATTGGCATTAACACACTTATTTGCCACTCATTCTTTCCCATCACCCCAATCTCACCACTGCTCTATCCGAACCTTAGCAGCTAAAACTGTTAGGACCATTTTTCACTTAGCCCACATTAGTGCATTTAAAAACTGCTATTTTTGGACTGATGCAATGTTCTAATGTTAAATTTGAGATGAGAATTGTTATAGTAACAAACTTGAAAACATCAGTCTGTGAGTAATTAAATAGTATACTATGTTTCACTTAGTGAACAGAGTTAATTAAATAAATTAACTTTTGAGTAATATTTTAATTTATCAAATGGGTCTGCATTTATACACTGTGTCAAAGTCTTCCAGTAGGTTGCCAAATTCTCAATTTTCATGGTCCAGGGAAATTGCTAGCTACTTTACAGTTAGCCTTCCTGTTGTCTGTTAGAGCTCTCATTGTTTGCCACAGTTTTCGCATCAGTTTTTAATACTTCAACAATTTAAGGTACCTTCCGTGATAACAAATACCTAACATCTTTCTCCTTTTCTCAATGCTAAAATATTTAAGAAGAAAGTGATGCTACAAAGCCCAGTGCTTCTCTGCAGCTACAGACTGTCTACTAACAACAGGCTTCCATGAATTAATGTATATAACAATAATTTTTTATTCATTTATGGGATTGCTCTGTGGCTTATTTAACTGTGCGCTAAATATAACGTGTTCTTTGTTTTATATACATCAATTTGTAGTTTTTACATTCAAAATTATAATTGTAACAGGTTATGACAACAGTAAGTTTGACATTCAGACAGCCTCATGGTTTTTTGATTTTCAAAGTTTTACTGTTGTGCTTTATGAGATACTACTTTGAAATCCACTGATTTCTATTTGATTTGATTTTTTGCAGTGTACAATATTCTTTTTAGCTAACAGCTTAAACTTCGAGAGTAAAATTGGTCAAAATACATCCTGCAGGATTCTGTGCGTGGATCGGTGACCTCAGCGGGATGTCTGAACCAAGAATGAATTCAGATCTGACACAAATAAGAAATCAGTCATATGTAATTGATTAGAATATTGCTCCCTGTCTTTACTATGCAAAGACATAAAATGTTTAAAATAGATAAACGCTAAATAATCTCTTACTAAATTTTTTTTATTATTATTTTATTTTTAGGTTTAATAAGAACACTGGGAACAAAACGTTCCAAAAAGGGGCTTTTGTGTATCTAACACAAACATGGACTTTCTAGTTGGCACTCACCCACAAAGCCAACCGTGAGTTACCATCTGTTCATCATGATGAGAGGAGTGACCAGCCATCTCCCCATCATGTCTCTGCAGCTCACCTTAATATCACGTCTGTTTACAACCAACCTCTATGCACAAACCTACATCGTTAGTCAAGGTGCACATGTATTATTATGCCCATTTAAATTATACTAATTTGGGAAATGCCTTATACTTTAAGTGTATAACATCATTTATATGTACATACAAATTAGGCTTGACCCAGTAGCTATCGAGTAAAACGTGAGTAAAACTTGAATGTTTTAGGTTGCACTCTTCTAACAACAAAACAACATAAACCATGTGTAATAGTGCGTTGTGGTCTCATCTAGATTGCAATAGTCGACTTCTAAGTCTAAATTGTATTAAAATAAAACTGATTATATATGCGATAAAAATGTGATAGAGATTTGGGAATTAGTTCACAATCACAACCGACTTCAGATACTTTCATAATTCCATCACTTTCATGTTGATTAGGTAAATATGTGCATTCCTTCCTCCATTCATTCCCCTGTCTCAAAGCTCCTTTTCAGCAGGAACACTGCACTTTCTAACAGCTTAAAGCCACATGCCACATACTGTCTCCATGGCTACAACCCACAGCAAGGAAACCATTCAGCCCCCCTGCAGTTGCACAAATCTGTCTGAAAATAAAACTGACTAATAATTAGCAGGCATCGCCTTTAAACTGGTGCTGAGGGCAATCTGTGGCATGCAAGTAACCAGAAAGAATGTCACAGAAACATATATTTTTTTATTATTTTAATATCACAATCTTGTTTATACGCAGATTGGAAAAGAGTAGTCTTTTCTGTCCTTTAGTTGGGTTTTGCAGGCAGTGATAAATCTAATGCAGATCCCACAGGCCCGTGGGGCGCATTCAGCCTTGGGAGGACTTGCTTTAACGCTCTATTACGCCCCTTTAATTTTAGCGCTGCGGCAATGGCGCACAGGGCCGTCCGCATCCTGCCTTCTCCCTGGCCGGACGCCTTTGAGCTCGAAATGAAATCGGTTTCGGAAAAAGGCGGAAAAGCAAAAAAAAAAAAGAAAAAAAAGTTTTGACATTTAGGAGAGGTACCGGAGAGGCCTTACCGTGTCGGCGGTGAGCTGCTGATCGGATGCGGTGGACATGATGGTGAAGAGCGACAGCCTGTTATTTCTCTGCGAGTTGAAGCCTCAGCCTTTATCGCACCTGCTGCGATTCTCCAGTAGCCGAGCACTCGTCCTTCATGATGTTCTCTGCATCACCCAGCTCTTCCCTCTCGCTGGTATCTCTGTGTTGGTGTGTGATGGAGGAGGAGGTGTGTCACAGCTTGCGCCTGTGCGCGTGCCTCTGGGGGCGTGGCTGTGCGTGTTTTTAGCGGGCGGGAGGGAGGAAGAGGGGAGGGGGGTTTGTTTTGAGGGCGTGAGGGAGGGGATGATCTGGGCAAAGCAGCAATGCGGTCTCTGTTGAGATTTTATGGGCATTTCCGGGGGTATTATTTTGATTTTACTTTTTTGCGCATTTTGCAATGGTAGATTCGCGTTGGAGCTGTCCACTATGAGAAAATGCAACTCTGGCACCCCTCAGTCCCAGAGATTTTTTACAGTAAACTAGTTATCTGCAGATTTTCTCACTTGACTCACTATTGCTGATGTCCCTCCCACACTCTTGGGCAAAAGGTAGAGGAAACCTGTCCTGTGCCAAGATTTTTTTATAGATAGGGAGAAAATAAATGCACTCTAAACACTGCAAGGTGAAAAATAATCCAGATCCAGTCATTTTTCCAACTCAGCTCTGGATCAAATCTTCTTTGTAGCTGAGAGTGCCTCTTCAAAATATTAACTTCTTGTCTTCAATTCACCTAGCTATTTTGCCTTTACCCTTAGGGTCAATGTTCATATTGGAAAAATCGATTAGCTTTTCCTTTCTGATGTCTTCAGAAACTCGAACGATATTCTTTCAAAGCTTTCAAATAATGTCCTTTCCTAATGAGGCCATCTATTTAGTAGAGTGCACCAGTCCCTCCTGCAGCAAAACAAAGCACACCACGTGATGCTTTAAGGTGCTGCTCTCAGGCTTGTCAGCACTCACCTTTTTCCATCCAAATTTAATGACAGTCGTCCTGGCTAAGCAATTCAATTAGTGTCACTAGCATGCTACTTAGCTGTCTCTGCTGTAACACATATAAAGCAGCAGAAATACAGTTTTGGAGTTTGAAAGAGCTAATTCTGTAGCTTTTAGAATATAAAATATGCAATAGCAGCAAGAAATAATACAGCTCTTTCACTTATGTGTGACAAATTTACTTTACAAAACAGTTCTACATTAGATTAAAATAATTTTGAAAGAAATACATTTTATTAAATTTTTAATTGTGAAACAGTATTGTCTGTATGGCCGATTCATTGGTCAAAGTCTGAATTTTGGCTGTGGATAGCACCAGCTAATGCCAGCTGCTTAGCAGGTGAAGGGCTATTTTTGACTTATGTGGACAAATATGTAGTCATTACCACAGTATAGTGACATTGATATTATTATCCAGTAACATTTCATTTCATTTTATGCTATAGAAGAGGGTCAGTGAAGTTTGATCAGATTCTTTGAATAGGTCAAAATGGCAGTATGATCTAACCCAATAAACTAGGGCCAAATATTTGACTCTTTCTTTGGTTCTTCTGTTGCAATAACATGAATCCATCATTTGGGTTTAAGGATTAACATCTAGTGAACAGATGTCCCGTTTGCTTTATATACACTTTTTTTTACTTTAACTGAATAACCAAATAGTAGACCCACTTTTGCTATTCCATGGATACAGGTGCATGTTGGAAGTTGTAACTTTAGTCCAACTTTTTCTGGCAAATCTGGTCGTTTCTATACCCATCTTCCCCCGTTCAAAATGCTTCTGCTCCGAACTCCAATCTTACATCAACCTTCTGCATTGTCTGAATTCATGATGGGGACAGCTGGCTGCGAGCCTCAGCTCAAATCCTGTGACTCCAGCAGAGAAACTTCTTACTAAGGCTCTCTCTCCCTGCGGATGGAAGCCACTCCAGACAAACTCTGCTGAACACGGTGGTGATTGTAATGACACTCAGTGACAGAGGTCTTTTTTGTCCCTGGAAAAATATGTCTCCCGTGTTAAGACGGTGATCAGTTTTGTTCTTCTTTTATGTGTGTGTTTGCATGTTTGGATACGGCAAGTCTTCCTGCCCACTGCACGCTGGTTACAAAACAACCCCCGGCTTACTTACCAAGAACCCATCTGTGACATACCACGTGTATGATTCACAAAACATTGGATCTCACATTGTGCATGCAGCATCTCTATGCTAGCATGTGCAGCTTACCGGCTCCGGCATGGCAAACTGGCTTCAGCGTGTGTCAGCTGTTGATTACCAGTGTCTATCAGCTGGCTGCCAGCAGGTGTCTTGGGCATCTCATAGAGTGCGTGGAGAGAAAATCAATGGCTCTCTGTTGATTAGAAACCTTACTGACGGGGATCAGTCAGGCTTTCTACGCCTCAAAGCAGCAGCATTGAAGCAGAGCACTGCGTCGACTGCTCAAACAAGCTTTCATGCTTTTTTTTTTTAGTAAACACTCTTCAGTTTGCTGGCTGGCTCCCATTAAGTCTATGTTAGAATAAGCGATTCACTGTGGATTTACTTTCTCGTTTCTGAGTTCCCACAGGAGGGAATTACATAAGAGATGTGGGGATGGAGACGCAGTCAGAAACCCAGGCATGTACAATAGCTATTGTACACTGGAAAAATTACTCATAACTTTTGAATTTTAACATGATTTGAAATGTCACAATCACAAACATTTTTTTTTTATTTCCTTTACATCTTTTGTTATTTCATGTGATAAGTGGAACCTGTTTGTCCTGCATTCAGCTCTACACATCTTCCTTTCACGTCTGACACTTTTTCTGTGAGTAAAAAGCACATCTCCAATGATATGGCCGCCACCATGTTTCACAGAGGAAAAGATGTGTTCAGAGTGGTTTGTGGGCATGTGTTAGTCTTCCAACACATAACTTTTAGATGTAAACCACAAATTCAATTTTAGTGTCATTCGACCAGAGCGCCTTCTTCCACATGTTAGCTGGGTTACGGCACACTGATTAGATTTTTATTTGCACAATGTATATGCTTTTTTTTTTGCTTCCAGGTCACATTTATATGTTCCCTTTGGTTGGCTTATGACACAGAATCATAATAAAATACGCTACATTTGTGGCTATAAAATGGTAAACGGTTTGTCAGTTCAAGGGGTGTGAATACCTTTGCAAGACACAAATGTGGGAGTATGTGAAGTCTGTACTTTTATTTTAGTCTTCAATAATGTGTCACAGCAAACAAGGAAAAGGCATTACACAGGGCTAAAAAAAAAAAAGGCAAAGAAAGTCCGCTTTACTTTGCTCTCAGGGGAGCCAAAGATGTTGCATATGGCTCCTGCACTGCTGAATATTTCAAACAGACAGAATTAGACCCCTTTGGAGAGCCACGTGAAGGAATATTGTTGGTTTTCTGGGATCCACCAGCAAGACATCTAGAGTCAGTGAGCTCACACTGATAAGGAACAGACGTCCAGCAGAGGAGAATCTGAAGACTCAGTGGGAGACGCACCCAGACTTCCACATAAATCCAGTCAAACCCTGATTAAGTCTTTGACAAATTAAACCAGTGAATCCTCTCTGTCCACGTTCCTGGGCCCAGATTGTCGCGGCTGTCCATGCAGGATGCACACCACTCAGAACTTTGATGAGGATTTAGAGGCTGCCATGTGAAGTATTTAGATGCTTTACAGCTCAGCAAGGGCTCTTCAGATTCCACATTGCCATAATTTTCAGTCCCACTGGATCAGACCAGATTAAGCGCAAATGACTTTTTTCACTGTGCTTTAGTCCCTTGCAGCAATATTTATACCCCTCAAACCTTCCCACGTTTTTTCACATTGCAACTACAAAGTATTTTATTAGCCAGACTAACACAAGGTAGTGAATACCTGTGAAGGGGAAGGAACAAACGCATGGGTATCAGTATTTTATAGAAGTACCTTAGCTGAAGCCGCACTACTTTTAGACTCCGCATGTGAATTTTTGTCACACTTGGAGACAAAAATTCCTCCCCGATCAATACCGCTGAAGCTCAGTCAGACAGCAGTTATCAAGTCTTCACACAAATTGTCCATTTGATTTAAGTCAAGTTTATGTATAACACATTTCAGCAGCACTGCGGTTCAAGGTAACTTAAATAACAAGAAAAACAATGCATGTACATTGTAAATTTAAGTCTTTGAATGGTCAAATGTCACCAAACCCTTATTCCTAGTCTCTCTGGTGTGTTCTTTGGTCTTTGCGGTGCTGTTTGTTAGCTATTTTCTTCATGTGTTAGCTTCACAGATCAGCTGGATTAATATATCAAACTACACACACAATTCCAACTACGAATTTGGTGACCTCTGAAGACAACTTTGTTGCAATGGAAATTATTTAGTGGTTTTAGGATAAAGGAAGCTGAACATATCCAAGTGCCACATTTTTAAAAAAAGATTTTTGCATGCCCATTTCCTTCCTCTTCACGATCATGTGCTACCTTGTGTTGATCCCTCAAATTAAACTCTCCAAAAAAATGTTGTAATGTTATAAATTATGCAAGGTTAATTAGAATAACCAGAGGAGGAGCAGATTTCCCTTCTGTATCTGAAACTTCATGGTCTAAAACTTTGCACATGAAGAGATTTTATGACAATATTTTTGGACAGAAACGAGAAAAGTATTAGACTTAATTTGCTTGTGCTTAATTAGAACATTGTAACTGCACAGAAAAAAAAAAAGAACATTCCAGTCCACTCAGAGAAACATTTATAAACAAATTCATGTGCCAGCCAAACCAGTTGGGAGCGGTATCCATGGTAACCCACACTGAGTAGGAGCAAAAGAGGCAGGGTTGATTTGAAAGGGAATAAAGTGAAGGACTGACGAGTTATCGTCACTCGGCAGACGCAAAGAAAGTTCGGCGTCGTGTGGAACGTACGCCGAGAGGAAACATCGAAGCGAGCATGTGCTCTGAAGAGCAGATCATCTCCAGCTGAGATTGGCAGCTTGAAGTAGAAGAGTTGTGTGCATGGCAAATCAGATGCAAACAAAAAAAACAAAAAACCTGCAGCTACGCGGCCTTGCTCTCGGATCCTCCGACTCTGTGCATTTGGGTCAAAGTGGGGAATATTGCAGATATTATTCAAAGCTTGCCTGAGCAAAACACAAACTCCTCTGTCCGGGTCTCTGGAGTCCCAGCGAAACATCCCATGGTGAGATTTAATTAAATCTTCATTGCACACTCTCCCTCTCATCCTTCATCATCTGCCATTTTGGCCGAGGAATCACTCAGTCATGTGTGTGCAGGTTTATTAGAGGGGGAAACACTTTGGAATGAGGAGACGGGGGCCTCTCAGCAGGCTCCCGGAGATATGAGTTGTTCGCGCTGGTGCATAGTCACCGTGACATTGTTATGTAACAGAATAGAAATAGAACGCGGTAATGGTCCGTTTAGAGCAGCCAGCAGCCTCAGCGTGCAGTTTTATGTTTGTTTTTTTTCTGTTCTTCCAACACCGATTAAGGTCCGGGGAAGGGGTTTTGTAAAGCAGGGCTGTCATTAAGGTCCCCACTATTCAAGACCGCACAGACAACAAATCTTTTGTGCCTCGTCGAGGGAGAATCAATGAGCGCCTTCTAAATATGGATATCATTCACCGACCACCCCGCAGCAGCACAATGCAAAAGCAGTACTGGGTTGCTCTAATTGTGCAGAGCTGTAAGCCTCCTATAAAAGCTGTAACAGCCTCTTCGGGCTGCAGTTTTAAGAGTTGAATCGTGTATGTCCGCCTCTAAAAAGAACAGCTGAGACTGTTTGTTATCTTCCGAGCTTGAATGAAGACACGTGACGAGAAGCTGGAAACACTTCTCTCTGCCTGGACAGCTAGGAGGTCTGTGCAGTTTGCACCAGTCGCCCGTCAAATTGCGTGTGCATATCGGTTTGGACACTTGCTTCTATTTTTGAATCAATGCAATCTTAATACTATGTAGTTGAGCACCCTGGCTGCAGCCTTGCACATGCATGATGCACCTGCACTTGCAGCTTCCCTGGGTTGTTTAAATGGGTCAGCTCTACAAATATCTTGGATCTGAGAAGAAGTCGTGATACCTCCCCACCCCTCCAGCACACACACACACACACACACACACACACACCCCAACCCCTCTTCTGCTTTCTACTCTCTTGGCGGTAACAGAGCAAAACTACTGCCGGCAATATCTATGAGTCCTTTGTTTGTTACCAGCAAAGTCATGAAATCTGTATCAGCAGGATTACACACAAAATGCCGCCTGTTGTTATTTTTCTCATGAATGAATTTTTCCTAAGCTATGAAAAGCAGCCTTTGGTGTTCTGACAAGATATCAAAGTCATTCTTTTGGTGCCGTCATTAAACAGCAGGAGAGAAAATCTCTCCTCCCCCCATCCCCGATTGGATAAGCATCCTTCCCACTTCCTGAAGCTGGATTTTCCAGGAGGGAACAGTTCGGTCTCTCCGGGTGGAAAATGCAAGGCAGCAAGACGAAACACCAAAAAAGAAACAAAAAAAAGCACTGACCTTTCATGAGTGAGCATATACTGTATATTATTCTGTCTGCAAACTGTATTTTACACATTTCTTTTTGTCTACAACGGAAGCTTCCCGTAGATGTAGAAGCTGATCCATTTAGTGGTTAAAACTGCACCTTTGTAGCTGATGAGAATAAGTAAAACACTCTGCTTGGTTCATCTGTAGATGGTGTCAGCTATGTATGCAGAACAGGGCCCTAGAGATGAGTGTGTGTCTGGAATTGTGGGTCACATAGTACAATGTATTAGCCTTTCTTAGCTGCAGCTGCTGTATTTAGAATTAAAGCCTTTAGGAAAGTCAGACTAAAATATACCATATGACATCATAAAGCAAGAAACAGGCCACTGTCATACCAAAAATGACTTGATGATGAACAGTACAGTATGTTTGCGTTATTGCATACGTCTACATATATATATATAAAACATAAGCTTGCATAATTGCAATTTAAGTGTCAAAAATAAATGAAAATAAATTATTAAATTTTAGAAAAGATCTTTTTCTATTGAAACCTCTCAAGTGTCACAAATACAACAGTTCATAAATGTGACCGGAGTGCACATGATGCTATTGTGAATTTTTAACTGAGAAGGAAAAAAATCAACCTACTTTGACCAATTGTAACGTGTGAGTGGTTCTGTTCTGCTGAAGGCTGCAAGCGACAGACTGATGATGGTCTGCACCACCTTGTGGTCAGTGTGCAACTGTTACACTAACTAAACGGTGAAAACCTATTCAGGTCTGTAGTTAGTTGCAGTTATTTCCAAAGGTTTAAATTTAAGAGAACAAAAAAAACTTTACAGGATGTTATTTTTAGCTAAATGCCACAGAAAGGCATATTTGTTTCTAACAGTGCATTTCTCCTAAACTAAAACTACAAATGTGTTCATGTACAGAATCTGTGAAAAAAAAATTGAAATGAGGTTATTATCAAATTATAAACAGTTAATGCAAACAATTAAATAATTATTCCAACATATATCACTTCATCTTTAACTAAAACTAAATCCTTTTTAATTGTCCGCTGTTTCTCTTGTATGTTATATTTAGACTTGTGTGTTTCTCATTCGCTGCTCTCATTTGGATCGTTGATATCGCCAGCTTGTCCGCAAACATGTAGAAACGGGAAACATGTAGAATATTTCTGCTAAGTGGAACTGTCTGATATGACAACAAAGCAGCATAAAAATCAGAAATGTTGTAACAGATTAGCCAAGCAGAATTACCTGTGCCTGCTCCAATTAATCTACAGGAGGCTTTTGAAAAGTGATATTATGGCAAATATTGTAGTTAAAGACTTGACATATTTCTTGTTGTCCCTCTGCAAGAGCTTTTGTTGACGCATGCTCTCCTATTCGTATTATTTTTAGGTCACCTGAGCAACCTGGCTTCATTAAAAGTTTTCACTACAGTCCTTATAGAGGACAATAATGCTTATTAAACTGTTTACTTTGAAGTAATAAAATGAAGAAAAAAGTGATATCGCACCAGAATATCTTTATTGTTCTTGAGATAAATTGACCACCGTAGGAAAACAGCAAATCTTTCCCTCATTTTCTTTGTTCTCTGTATTTGGCGTCTCCTGTGGCTGAAGTTATAGTAGTCCTCTCTAACACGTACCTAGTGGTCCCAAAAATAAGGGCAGCATACAAACACCTATAGCTATAGCTAAAGGTGGAAAAAAAGAAATGAAAAAGTGCACAGTGTAAAAGTTTTGCAGTCAATCAGACTGTGAGGTGTGAATTAGGATTTATTCCCTTCAGGTGGTCCTAGCGGCCTGTAACCCGTCCCAAAGCACTCATCCAAATAACTCTCAACTGTCCTTTTTAGCTCAGTTTTTCTGGATCTTAACTCCAATAAGATGTGCACTTCTGACTTACGATAACAGAAGAAATGAATTTTTTTCTCTGTGTTTTACAGAGGATTATCATTGGTAGTGAACCACTTCCTAACTCAATCTCCTGTGTAGATACTGTCTGTGCCTGCATAAAAAAAAAATCCAGCTCCTATCTGTTATTCTAAGCCATCCCTTCCAGGTCTTCATGGTTCCACAAGAAGAAGAGGCACAATTAAGAAGTTCGTATTTGGTCATAGACTTTATTGGACGTGTCCATGTTTCAATAACATATTCATTTTCACATGATATAGCTACATTGCATATAACATCTATTTTCTTTTTACACTTAACTCAATAATCCACCATAAATTATACGACACATCGTCTTGTCTGCGACGATGAGGAACCTCGGGCGTTTGCACTTTTTCACATTTAGGGTGTAACGATTTAAACATGAGAGACATCAACTGACTGCTTTAACCCATTCACAGGTTCATAATGATTTTATATTTTCACAATGATTATACAGTGCAATAGGTAAACAATAAAGTCATCTCTATGAAAACAAACAAAAATGTACATTCACAGTCAGATACAGCCACAGTAAAGGATCCAAATTGATGAAAACCCAAAGAAAAGGAAACTTCATTGCATTGCTGCCTCTGCTCATTCAGTGCGCCTTGCATGTTTTATGTCTCAGAGTGGCAAAGAGGCCTCTGAGGGTAATATATTTTTTAAAACAACCATCCATTGTAAATGTGATGGCTTGCTTTTACACATTACTGATTTTGCTGATAGACTTGCGATAAATCAGACAATAATAAGCGCCGACAGTGAGTTGCGAAATTTTAAAATGATACCCTGAATCAATTAATGCATAACATTACAAGCCCCATTCTGTGGAACCTCAGATTTTACAAAGGCAATGCCAAACTAAGTAAAAGAGCCACTTGATTACCTTTAACGTAAAAACTGAACAATTCGCCAGCACACCTAACATCAATAAGCTTGAACAGCAGCAAGGGGGAGAAGCTCAGAGCTCTTTACAGCACATCTATTCGGTTTGGACATTTGCACATTAATGCACTGTTGAGCACAAGGAGTCACTGTGGCTACACAAACAGACCAATAAGCACAGGCAGCGTGAAGGAGAATCTGCAGAATCAATATTTTGTCATTACTCTCTACTTCTCAAAAAAATAAAAAGCAGGTTATTGCAGCTCTACATGAATATTCAAATGGAACGCACTCTTTTTGGAAGACATGTTTAGCGTCTGGTAACAAGAGTTGATTTCCACTAGCGATTAGAGAAGACTTCTGCAGAGATCCTTCATTACAATTGTTTTGCTGCTATCATTGCACACACAAGTCTCACAATAACATTCCTTGGCTGAGTATAAGGATATGTCCCAGTGAAAAGAATAGGAAGCAGTGTTGCAAGTAGATGTTGAGATTCATAAAACAGACTCAGGTTTGGAGTGCAATGCAACCGCCCCTCCTAGAAAGTCAGGGCCATTGTAAAAACCTGTTGACCGTTTTCTAACTCCCGGTCGGTGCTGCCCCCCTCTGCAGCTCAGCACCACCTCTGAGAGCAAGAATAAGTGAGCTGTCGCTAGATCAAGTGCCCCATTAAATAAACCTGAAAATGCAAACTTCACACATTTGTGCATGACATTGTTTTCAAGTAAGATTTTTGCTGAATATCTGTGCAAAAGTATCTGAAACAACAACATCGCAGCAAAAAAAAAAAAGGCATGCATGTCCCTTATCATCTGTAAACAGCCACATTATGCCTGAAAATGGAAGACCCTCAGCCACGCACGAGTGTCACAATCAAGTGGACATCCCTGAGACAGCTCCATTTGATCTGACGTTCTTGTCTGTCTAAGGCGTGCTTTCTTATGTTCTTTTTTTAATTTTCCTTCTTAAGGTGAAGAGCGTTTCATTCGTGTGCAGCAAAAATTAGTGGAAGGAAAGCGAGAGTGACGACATACCCACGACATCTACGAAGCTACTTTACTGACTAATCCACTACATGTGACGACACAGTTACAAGCGCCGAAGTGAGATGCTGGAAACCGCAACAGTTGCCTCCTATTGACATGCAGCTACGACATCACCGTGAGCAGTCGAAACGGCTCGAACACACCTAGAGTGTCTGCTAACACTGCGGGGAGCTGTGGAAGTGGACTGTACAAAAATTATTGAGGCAGGTGGCAGTGGGATTTTGCACCTTTCAAGTCAAATTCCGACAATATTGAGATAACAAATCTATTTTCATTTCTGCCGTAGCCCTCAAGAGATCAAATATTTTTTTTAATTAATGGCATTTTGCTACATGCTGACTATTGAGACTAAAATTCAGCTGCTGATATTAACAACTTTTGAGTGGGTTATAGGAATGTGTTTTGTCAGAGGCACAGGATCCCCAAGATGGGGGTCGGGACCCCACTGGAGTACACAAATCAGGATGTGTGAAATCTCAAAGATTTCCTCCCAATCAAAGCAAATAGCAAAACGGATCATGTTTAGAGTGTACTCATGCTTTAAGAGTAGCATAACATAAAATAACATAACAGCAAGAGATAAAATAACACATTTGTTGCTGATGCTATTTGAATTGTCAATATATCCCTGTTTAAATGACTTTTTAGTAATGCTTATCATTAACAATATCCCAGCTAAGCATGGGTTTCTTTAAGGTTTTCATGATATGATAACTTTGATGAAAATGCCATAGTTTCATATTAGCACCCTGTTAATGGAAAAAGTATACCAAGCTATGACATGGTAATACCTATTATTTAAAGCAGGAAAAACAAAAAAATATATATTAAACTGCTACAAAAATGGAGTAAAATATTGATTATTATAGTTGCAAAAATGTGAAAAATGTGTAAGCAAGAAGCACCAACAGATGTAAAATTGAGAGCTCGGAGTGTGGTGCTACTTTATGCTTCAAATGTCGGGAGAAACCTCGGGTCACTCTCTGGCATTTCATCAAAAGTACTTTAGAGCACAGGAACAGGAAGATGAAAAATGTTTGTAATTTAGTAGCCGTAACTTGATATCTACCTTCATATTTGTGTGGGATCCTGCTCACTCCATGGTGAGACTTTTAGCTGCTTCCATCTGACAGAAAATACATTCTGTCAAGATACAGAACAAATATGAAGAAACTATTTTATCCCATCTACATTTTCTCTCCTGAATGAGAGCTTGTTTAATTTCACTAAGGATTCGGTTGTTATTTGTTGCGGTATTTTTATACATTTTACTATTAGCAATTTTGGTTTAGTATTTAGCTGAGATAACATTTTATACTTTTTATACTTTTAGTGCTATCTCAATCTTTACTGTCTTACTTTGAGTTAAAGTGTGTTTATGAACCAATGAAGCAATGGTTCATGGGAGTTTTATACTGTAACTTCCTAATTACCTGCAGCTAGCTGAACTGTTTAGCTTGTACAAGAAAAGGAAGAAGTGGAGATTATGGCTTCTACTGTTCTACTTTTTATTTCCGTCTCCTCCCCTACTCTACTGCTACACCATTATAACTAGCTTCTTATCTTAGGAATAAAACGCAACACGTTCTGCCTTTGCATGAGTGAAATTTTTCTTAGTTAAAGTTTCAACATCACTTAATTACCACAAGAAGGTTTGCAACCCACTTCTTGTATTCAATTTTGTTGCCAAAGAAAATATTTTCTAAAATCTCATTTCAGAAAAATGGAGTGTATTTTTTTTTTCACTTTTATTTTAGGATAACTTGCAATAATTGTCACTAGAGCAGGATTTTACAGAGGAATAGGAAACATCTTTTACTATTTTCCTCATCCCAATAACGATTGTACAGTCCTTCAGATTTTTTACCACAAATACCACAACGGATTTACAGCACCAACAAATAAGAGGAAGTAGTATTGTGTTGCTTTGTTTCTGATTTTAGTTAATGGTTGTCGCATGCACATATATAGGCTTCTGCGAGGTTTGCTATGATGACCCGGTTAAGCTTTAAGCAAGGCGAGAAATGTCTGAAGCATCACATCGTCTGACTCTATTCTACCTTTTTGTTCACTCTAATAGATAATAACTGTTTGGGCAGTAGGTGTCAAGTGTGTACACTTTCATATTACACTCATAAATTGGAGATTCTGTTGGTCCTTGCTCGTTTCCGGAGTGGGGTGGAGAAGGGGTGTCTGTCCATCAGTTTGCCTGTCTGTTTTTCTCTCAGCTGGAGGAGAAGAAAGAGGGATGGGAGGATCTGATGCCAGCTCAGTCTGAGAAGAGACTGGCAAAAGATTTGCGTAGATTGCGTATGGTTTCAGCCTTCACCTCGTCCTGGCTAAGGCTGGCTCGGGGCACTGGGGTTTCTGGAATGTTGAAGGTATTGGTAAGAGACTGGGATTTGCTATAAAGAGAGGGAAATGGCAATAGAGGAGAAGGAAAGGCTATTAAAGTCATGCAGCAAACCAATGGAATGAAAAGACTGGAGCACAGCAAGGCAAAGACACAGAGATACAGAGAGAGCGAGAGCGATACAGAGGAGGAAAGACTCAATAAAAGATGAAAAAAGGGTCATTCCTTCTCCGGGGTCATTCAGAATTACCTTATCATTTCAAGTCAACATTGACATGATATGAATAGTGAATGACGTTTTTTGGATGCGCATTGGTGTGTGTTTTGTCTGGGATTGATCGTGAAAATATTTTGCCAAAATACAAATGAACAGAATCCAAATAAAAAAGGGGCATCAGAAAATTGTTGGCTAAAGAACGGAAAGAAACTCTTATGGTGTAGTTGTATCTGAGTAATGAATGTGTGTTGGCTTTTGCTTTTAGACCTTTTCGACTATCTGGTGTGGTTTCGGTGGTTATTTCGAAAGAAGAAATATTCTGCATACATTTGTCACAAGCTATTTGTGACTTTTGCATTCTTGCTTTGTTGCAAAATATGCCCTTTTTATTTATTTTGCATAAGATTTATTTCAGAAAGCTTCAATAATTAAAACATCTTACCCTGTGTCTGATAAAACACAAGAGGTCCAAACTATGATACAAGCACCATCATGTTTAGTAATGTGGGTATGGTTTCTATTCTACATATTGTGTTTTTCTTAATACAAAAGGCACAACCAGAGTAATTTGAAACATAAAACGTTATCCATTAACTTGCCAGCTTGTTGGCATCTGTCCTAGCATTTGCACATTTGGCCTTTAAAAGTAGCAGTGGGAAAGATTCTCACTTCGGAGTGAATTCTGCAGGTTGACTACTACTGCAGAAGTTAGAAACTGTTCTTAGCTTCATTCTTTTTGAGATAGGGTTGACATTTTTTCTTTTTTCATGTCTATTTTCTCATGTGCTAGGATATATAATTCAACAAATAAGGGATTAGACTTTTATACGTACCCCCGTTGTGTAAACAGAAGTCTTTACCAACCATTTATTAAGTTATTACCTGTAATTTGGTGTTTAAATGCATCCCTGAGAAACCTGCTTCAGAACAAGGATTTTAATACTTGTGTCAACTGAATTCCTGTTTGTTAAAAACTGCCTGTAGCTTTAACATTTCACAACCTCACCAGACAATCTGACATGTTTCTGTTTTGTAAAACTAACTGCTGTAAGAATGACAAATGTATGAATCGAAACAGCATGCGCACTCAAGTGGATAGTCTCTGTATGAGCGGATTTTTTTTATTTCTTTTTTTTACATGTGGCATGCATGCCTCAGTGCAGGCACAAAAAAAAGAGGTAAGAATAGACATTCTGTAGATGTCAGTTCTGAGGCTCTAAAAGTACAAATGAGATGGTACTGATCCAGTTCACTGTTCTGTTCTCGTGAACGGATACTTACTTTAGTTGTGGAGAGCCGCCCATAGCCGGGCTGTCCTGACTGGGCTTCTGTGGGGGCTGGGGCTTTTGCTGCAGGGGGGGGCGTCCGCCCGGGCCACCCTGACCTTGGGCGGCGGGTCTCGGCTGCTGGGTGGTTGGAGGCCCGGGACGGGTTGGCTGGACCTTCTGTGATCCTCCCTGCGACTGTTGTCTAGGGAGTGGGGCCGGTTTCTGCTGCTGCCCACCGGGAGGTTTCTGACCGGCAGAAGGTTTCTGCTGCTGGGAGACAGACTGCTGCCTCTGAGTTTGAGGGGAACCTCCCTGGCTTCGCTGAGGAGCGCCCTGACCTGGGGCTCGGGTTTGGGGTGAGGGGCCCTGGCTAGGCTTGGCCTGAGAAGCGGGCTCAGCGGGACCCGGGCTGGCAGCAGACTGCTGAGCTGGTGCGGGAGGCTGGCCTTGAGGCTGGGGCCGCTGCTGGGTGGGAGGACTTTGTTGGGGACCACCTGCAGGGGGTAAAATAGGGCACCACTCATATTCGTACACCGTGATATTACTTTCGTTTTGACTTTTTCAATAAATACAAAAGATCAGGATAAATTACCCTGAGGGGAGGGGCGCTGTGGAGCCTGTGGCACTCTTGGCTGTGAGACAGGCTGAGGAGAAACTGCTTTCTGCAAAACAAACAGATGGCTCAGAAAATGTCGCATCTGTCACAATATGTACAAATTATGCAGGTGGAAGCGTCCTTATAAAAGAGTAAAGTTAGAGATAATTATAACAACACTAACAACTGAACTACAGTTATTTATTAAGAATTAACAACATGTTCATACTACATGACCATTCTTATCAGTTTTCTACTTCAAATATAGATTGTCTTTATTTTCACATAAAGAGTAAAACTGCAAATTGGAGAGGATGAACACTACTTTAATCAAACACAGACCTTCACACCTTACAAGCCTCCATTTCAAGAAAAAGCAAAGAAGAAACATATTGTGACAGGAGTTGCAATTACAAAGAAAGATGGAGAACAGAAGAGTGCTTTTTTTTTTTTCCTTTGCTAGCGTAAGCATATTGTGCATGCAGTTTAAGCACCTGTGCTGGCTGTCCCGCTGCAGCGCGTACCGAGGAAGAACTGGGAGTACGTGGAACAGTCTCTTGCATCTTAGAAACCACAAGTTCTGCAATCTGAACTCGATCCTCATCCTGCTGGTCCCCAATCAGTGGCATCGAACAGTCGTCAACCTAAAATGCAACATAATGTTTACCATTTTAAGAAACGCCCTCATAATAGTAGACAAACATCAGCATGCTCGCACTGCGATAAAGTACCTCGATAATGTAGTCTTTGCCATCTTTACCATGTAGAGCCTCCACAGCACAGATGTCTAACCCGCCAAAAATGTCTGCGCATGAATCCACCCACAATTTGTACCTGCAACCATGTGTTCAATAGGAATTCTGTTATCCTGCGAGGCATACTGTTTGGATTTTAGTAGCATTCAATCATATGTTCTTACTTGTCTGACATGGCCACCTGCTCCAACATAGAAGAGCCCGTGTTAGTTTTCCAGTTTCCAGAAATGGAGGTCCTCCTGATAAAAACGCAGTTTATGATGCACTTCCAGCGAGGTGAGTGAGAGTGAAATGTGACATTCGAAATCGCAAACACAACAAACTGACTCACATGTAAGCCTTGTAGTTGTTACCAATCTTCTGGATACGGACGTCGTACTTTGCGTCAATGAAAGGCTCGGAAGTGGCGTAGGTCTTGGTCAGCGCCACAACACTTGCAATATCTTGAAAGTCATACTGATTGTCCACTTTCACCTAGTTGGCAGGTGTGAAAACACACATTTGGTAGTACTCGTTAGTCCCATATACGATGTCTTCTACATAATATAAAGGGTTGATCATTTCATCCCTACCTTTCCCATTCCTGAGTGAGCATGGCCCATCTTTACGACAACAGGGTACTTTGGGGCGCTGATCTGTAAAAAAACCCCAAAAGAAACAAAACAAACATTATATTATGAACTACCACAGCATTTGATCCTAAATCCAGAACTCTGATGGCATTTGAAGAGATTGGTTAATAAAAAAAAAGTATTATCCTGGTTATTAGGGGGTGGGGGTAGGTAAAATCAACTTTTTTGAGCTTTAGACCATGTTATGATGTTACTCCTTCATCAAACCCGGACTATTGTTTTGACTTATTCATGCACCTCTGAGAAATCTTAAATCTCCTGTGGCAACCATTCGTAGGTACCTTAATGCTCGCTCATAAAACGCTCCACCTATTTTCACAAAGATCTTCCTTGGAGCTTCAGTCTCCAGTCGAGCTTCCATCCCACAAGAGCAACCCAATCCACACAGATCCACCAGTTCTTTATTTACGTAAGTGATGCTCAATATGTCGCAAGGATCCAAAAGAAAAACAATCCCGTTGCCATGACAGCACCACCCTCAGCAGTTGATAGAAAGAAGACTTGATCCATGCTTTCAGGTCGTTAGCCTCATATTCCAACCCTACCGTCTGACTATCACAGCTAAAATCAAGACTGGTTAGATCAGGCGACATTTTTCCAATCTGGCATTGTCTAGCTTTCTTGAGCCTTTCAGTTTCCCGTTCTAGAAGGACTAGCTGCTGTAGTCCTTCTGTTTCAAGGTTCGTCAAGATATGTTGGTTTTCCACATATCTTGATTGTAATGAGCTACTCTTGCCTTTGTGTCATCTCAACCAGTCTCGTCATTCTCTCCTAACTTGTGCCATCAACAAGACATTTTCATCCACTCAACTCCCGCTCGCTGGACGTTCTCACTTTTTCAGATTGTTTTCTGTGAACATGAGAGATGGTTGTGCATAAAAATCCCAGCAGGGTATACCTTCATTACGAAAATTGCTGACAAAAACGCCTACTTTGTAACATATCATTTCTAATGATTAAAACATCAATCGTTTAATCCAACAGAGAAGACACACAGTCATTCTGATGACTTGAAAGCCAGCCCAGTTCTGTCAGCCTGAGACTGCATGGGTGGAGATGACTGCTCTGCAGCAACAATCTCAATGTTCCTGACACTGACTCGGCAACCCAATAATCAGAAAACTCTGCCGCCGCAAGCAAAAACCCAAAGAGACATAAGCTCACGAAAACAGTCAGACTGGCTTTAGCTGCTATGTGAAACAAATCATGAATTACAGCTGGACATCTGACGCCTCAGGAAGTGGCGAAGAGGAGATTTCAAAGAACTCACCATTTCCTTGTGATTTGGATAGTAAACCTGCTCAATCAGTGGGAACTCCTCCGGGCCCAGCTGCTTGTGGAGTCTTGACATCTGAGCAAACTGAGGGAGAATTTAACCCTAAGATGCCACTCTGATTGTCTATACATCTGGAAGCTGCTCGCCGTGGACCGTACAGAGTTTTTAAAGACTACTTACCACCCACGGTTTGTCACAGAAGTTATAGACAGAGTGCAGGGTGTTAACGCTTGGCAGGCCAGCATACTGCAGTCCGATCACCATGTTGCGATGATCTCCGTTCCTGTCCATACTGAACGCGTGCTGCCTGATCAGCACAAAGTCTGGGCTGAAGGATCTGGCACAGAGGACATGAGGGAAATATTGAACGGAATTCCAGAACCTAAACTTTGGAGAAGGGTGATAACTCCAAACTAAAGACAGGACTTACTTAGTAACCTTATGCCCATTCCTGATGGCGTCAATGTTGACATTATAGGTGCCGCTGGCATTGGCCACTAGGTTGATCTCTGAGAACTCTGCCTGGGAAGAACAACATCAAATTCAAACCCTTTTCAACTGTATAAAAATTGCATTAACTGTGAGGGTGCCTGGGCATGAATAATAGTTAATCCATCAACCAGGTAGACTGATTACAAGCTATTAGTTACTGAAGAGATTGATTTACCCATCTGATACGCTGCAAGACTAAGACTGGGTTAATTTTGTCACATTACGCCCACAAATCTCTGTGATAGAACAACACAAAATAACATGTAATTTATGTTTTCCTCTGACTTAAAAATCATTATTATTATGGATCTATCAGATCCAGTCCAAGTGAAATAAAACAAAGTTTGCAGCATAACAAAATGTCAAAAGTTCAGGGGTATAAATACTTTTGCAAGGCACTTTAAGTCAGAGCCGAGAGTTAAAGGGACCAAAATACACACAGATAAAAGTGCCTGAGGCAGAGAAGATGATTTTTGAAACATCTGGGTGCATTCCTGCTCCTAGCATGCTATAAATAACCACCGGTTTAAAACTGCAACCACAAACACCATTGGGCAACACGTCTCTGCTAAAACTATTAGCTAAATTACTCCTGGTCAGTCAGGACACATTAACAGGTACGGTACTTGCGTAATGTATTGGACCATTCATAATGACTTCATAGTATATTAATAAGTAAGAAAGCATTTCACTGAAAATTAATGCAACTGTGAGTATCAGCTCTTACTCGATAGTGAAACAGACCCTGAGACATTTATTGTTCGGAGCTCTCTGTGAACATGGCAGCTCATTAATAATGCCACTGCTTTTTTTCTGCCAAGAAAAATAAACTGTACACCAGGAGGCCTATTTCTGTTTTGACATAAGGAGATCTGAGATCTCAGCAAGCAAAACACACTACAATCTCATTAAAAAAAAAAAAAAAGAAAGAAAAATCGCTCTCACTGAAAACTGCTTGGACAATTTCTTTACCCTCGATCAAACTATTGTTTGATTTTGTAAATTCGCTCTCCTGCTGAAATAAAACTTAACAGTTGGGTTTAAGACCTACCTGTTCTACTTTGATGTCAAATTCGCCGTGAATCTTTCTTCCTCTGAAAACCTTCACCCTGAATGTGAAACAAGGAGGTGAATCAATTTGTTCGGTATGTTTGGGAACAAAATGAAAAACAGTTCAAGCTTTTTTTTTCTTTTTTTTTTCCTCCAGCTCAAGCAGGACATTTTGAAACTGGGAACAGTCTCGTCTTTGACACATTCAGGCTGCTGACACTTCAAATTAAATCTGAAAGTGCAACTTAATTTTGTGCAACGCTGAGATTTGCATGTGATAGTGAGTCATTTTGTCAGCGTAGTTCTTGCTTTTTGAAAACGTGCAGTTCACATGGCCGCGCAAACGTTTACACATTTCGTCGCAAACTTAATTGCATATTACTGGGATTTTATTTAAATAGTGCATACTTGTGACATGGAAGGAAAACAATACATGGTTTTTAGAAACTAGAAATGTAAAAAAGGGGGATAATGTTTTATTTTGTAACACAACTTTTCACTTTAATTGTAGCTACATGATATTTGTGTTATGTCGCTACCAGGCTTTGTGCATCTGGAGGCTGATGTTTTTAACTCAATGCTCTTTGTAAAATAAATCAAACTGAGTAAGATTGGAGTGTTTATGAAAATCTATTTTGAGGTCTTGTCATATCCAATTCAACATTTTCATATACTTTAATCTGAGCAACTGCATTACTCATCTGCCTGTATGTTTAGTAGTTGTTGCCCTGCTGGATAAGGAGCAGCAATAAACAGGTTTTCTTCCAGGACTGCCCTGTATAGCTTCAAAAAGCTTGATTTCTTCTAACCAGAGCACATTCTTCTACAATGCTTCCTGTGTTCTTTCATGCTTTGTGTTCAAACTCTATACGTTGCACTTCTTCAGGCTTTACTTTGTTCTTGCCGCTCATCCGTAAAGGTCACGTTTGGGGAGTTCATGAGTTATAGTTGTCCAATCAAAAGAAACTCCCATCTGAGTTGTGGATCTCTGCAGCTCCTCCAGAGTTAGCATGGGCCTTTTGGCAATGCTTCTGATTAGTGTTAGGTTGCGTTTAGGTGGACGCTCATGTTTTTGCATTTTTGTCATTTTTTTCCAAACGACAATTGGAAAAATGGATATTGTCTTATAAACGTCCTTACAACTAAAACAGGCATGAAGTCTGTTTTTGGTCTATGTGGTCTATCTAACAAACCTCTGAGAACAAAAAAATAAAAACGATGTATTCGTTTCATTCCATTTCATTTCAAAGTTATGCATTAAAGAATGCACTGAAGATTGTGGTTGTGATTTGACAAGACAAAAGGTTCAAGGGTTGGGGTATCAGTGCTTTTTAACTGTAGTGTAACTTTTGGTGTGAAAGTTACACTACACTGAACGACCGACTGCAACCTGGCTATGTTACATGATGCAGAAGCAGGGTTTTCTTTCTTTCTCTCTCTCTCTTTTTTTTTTTTTTTTTTTTTTTTTTTTGATGGGGTTTTAATATTTTGCCTTTAAAACGACCCGGTGCACCCCCAGTATAAAACACATCCGCCCCGTGGCAGCAAAACC
>CAEFZX010015722.1:0-27346 GCA_903066825.1 Alfaro cultratus | reverse complement strand
TTTTTATGCTTATTTTTCAGTTTTACAAAAAATGTAAGTTCAGACGCCTCAACGTTTGGAGTTCTTTGTTCGCTATCTGCACAGTTCAGCACATCTGTTAAGGACAGAATACAAATTACTAACGTAGTCATTTTCACAGGTGGTGGAGCGTTGTTGTTGTTAGCAGCTGCTGAAAGTAACTAAAAAGTTACTTTTAATGTAACTTAGTTACTTTCCAAATAAAGTAGTCAGTAATCTAACTAAGTTACTTTTTCAAGAAGTAATCAGTAATCTGATTAAAGTTACTTTTCCAAAGTAACTATGCCATCACTGTTCACCAGTATGGATTTTTTTATTTGTTGCTAGATGAGATGAAGGATTTGGAATGACAATCCTAAAATGTCTTGATACGAAATCTAAACCATGTTTTTGACATTCGAAGTGCAAACGTTCACATATTTATGGATAGTGAGACCCTAACCCACCTTAAGATCCACATTGAAGACCACCGTGGATGGTTAGTCCGACCTCACCGTCACTTCCGGAATGAGCAAATCAAGCTGCCTCTAATAACAGGAAAGGGAGGATTATCAACATCCTACATATAATATATAAAAATTGTCCACAACAAATTGCAAAAATGCAAAACAAAAACTTTTGGTTAAACGTTCTTTCCAAAAACCGATTAACACATTTTCTCAATATGTACAAAAATCCTCTATTTTTTTTTTCATCCTTTTGAAATGTTTGCATCACGTGACTATCATTTAGCGATTTAAAATTTTAAATAATTATTCAATATTTTATAAAGACATTTAACTTCGAAAAATATATATATTTTAAAAAAAGAAAAAAAAGGTATCTATTTTGTTTTATAGTAGTTACCGGAAGTTCTGGAACCAAATAGAACAAAATAAACGGTTAGCGGTGACTAACCAGAACGTTCACTTTACCAGACAAAATGTTAAAATTTTGCAACATATTCTTTGACTTTAAAGTGTCAGCTATTAAATACATACACTAAGACGTGAAAACAGCTCTGACGTTGTGAATAAAACTCATTTTTCTGGTTAATTTACTTCCACCGGTCCTCTTCTCTGTAGCAGGTAAATGTCGTCCTCAAACGCCTCGTGCACATCCTTCGTCCTCTGACCTACTGGCACGAGCCGCAACTTCTTCTTCTTCTGTTGTTCTAACATTCAGGTTGTGCATTACTGCCACCATCTGGTTTGGGGTGGCCATTACTGGGTTTTTTGTTTGTTTTTTAGGTGCGCTGTAATGAACTTAACCACTAAAATCCGGGCGATGCATCCGGATAGAGTTTAAAGTAAAAAGATGATTATTTCAAAAATGTTCACATCCCACAGAGAATTAGAGAACATAAGATGCATTTAGTGGTCGGAAAGCTGTGGAGGAGTTGTGAGCAACTCTTCTTTACCACACTGCTTTCAGTTTTAATTTAATATTTAACATACTTAAACTTTAACCTTTTATTTTTGTTTTGTTTTTTCTTTCTTTTTTTTACCATTTTGTGTTGTGTTTGGGTTGAATATCCTGGTTATACCAAAGTTTCAACTATCTGACACACAGTTAACAATTTCTGCTCCAAGATCTTTGTTGATATCTGCCTCTCTTGGCTTTATGTTAACATACACTTGCAATCTGCCAAAAGTCATTTCAGTCATTATAGTATCTTTTCCCAAACTTTCTGAGTTGGAGGTATAAGAGCTCATAAACAAGACTGCCATAATAGCAACTTGTAGTAAAAAGAGGCATAATATATCTTTTATACTTTATAATGAGAGAACGAGGAACATAATAAAAACATTAACCTAAGTCACGGCTGAATCATAACCTTGTTGCGTTGAGGACATGCAAAAACGTAGCACAGCTGTGGCTCAGAATGAGGGGAAAAGTTAAACCATATTGGTTGAACTCAAACCTTAATCGAATAAATTTCTCTTTGAAATTTATTAAAAATAGGAACAAGATTGATGTTTACGCCTGAATGTTCATCAGGTGAGTTTTACCTGGGTTCTCCACCATAAAAATCATCAAAACAAATGTAAGACTAAAATATGTTTTCCACAAGCCGCTCAGCAGAATGATTCAACTATACCTGAAAGAAACATTTTGCATATTTAGTTGAACTGTATTTTTTTTTATTTAGGGTAATGAATCAGTGTAAAAGGTGCTCAGTACAACTGTTCTTCACATTTTTGAGACTTTTATTATATTTGAAAACAGCGTGTAGCTTTCTTTACATTTCACAACGTGTGCTGGTCTGTGACATTAGATGTAGAAAAATGAATTGATGTTAACAGTTTTTTTTAAAGTAACAAGATCTATAACAGGCAAAAGGGTTATTAGTAATTTGGCAAGGTACAGCAAAATGTGACAGAACTGGAAACATACCACCCAACTAAGATAAAATGACTCCATATTAAGCATACACCTACACTTGTCCATATATAGTCAGAGCAACAATTAGAAAGCTTAAATTAACCCAGGTAATTTACTAATCTGTTGTCTCATTGATGCAAACTGGTGACATTCACATACTGTCTGAAATTGCCAGATAACACTAACAGTCCAATTGTGATGTAACAAATCATGCTCTCTAGTGTCTGTTCAGTCATGCAGCGGCCGTGTCAATCTCAGCCCGGTGGACGATGTTCAGGTGGAGCAGGGATGTTGCCTTGGCGACCCATTGTTCCTGGCAAAAAATGTCCACAAAGGCCTTTCTGAAGTTGTCTCCTGAGAGAGTGTACAAAGCCAGGTTAAAGAATGTGTTGAGTCCCGCCAGAGGCCTTGAGATAATATAAGCTGCTTTCACGGCATATTTTGTGCACTTTGTTGCTGAATTTGTTCGAATTTCCACCCACAACACTCGTAAGATGTGGTACGGCAGGAAGCACATCACAAACACCACCAGGATGAGGACGATGACGCGCCGCGCTCGCATCCTGCAGGAACTGGTGGAGCTGGATCCATTAGTGAGCCGTTTCACAATGCCGATGTAACAGACGAACACCAGCATTGAGGGCAGAGCAAACCCAAACGCAGTGAGCAACCAGTTGTACTCCCGAATGCTACCGACTGACTCTATGTTAGCAAAGTCGATGCAAAATGTCATGTTGTCCTTGTGGGTCAGGGATATGATGGTAAGCATTGGTGTGACTTCAGCGGCAGAGACAATCCAGACAACCAAGCAGGCAACGATTCCCCAAACCTTCTGTTGCACCTCTACCACTCTCAGCGGCCAGATCACCACCAAAAAACGGAAAACCGCGACACAGGACAAGGACAGGATGCTCCCGTACAGGTGGAAATGAAACGCAAACCGCACAAAGCGGCACATGAAGTCGCCGAGCATCCAAGACTCCCCGTTGCTGTAGTAGTGGACCAAAAAGGGCAAGGTGAGGACATAGAAGAGGTCCGTTAGCGCCAGGTTGACCATGAGGATGCTGCTGCTCTTCCATGGACGCAGCTTTGCCAGGTAAATGCCTATGGAGGTAATGTTCCCCACCAGGCCCACAACAAAGATGATGCCATAAGCAACAGATAGGTAGTAACGTTTCAGCAGCACTTCCAGGTCAGTGCAGCTGTCATTGAGCCCAGCCATGGAAAAGCCCTGTTGGAAAAAAAGAAACACTTGGTTATTACCAGAACAAGGTGGTGCAACATTTATTTTGTCCTAAAAAAATTATAGTCACTTTCTTACTGGATTATTGGTTAAATCCTAAATTAGTTTGTTGGAAAAATGTAGGCAATTCAAAGTAAAGGTAGATTATTTTTTTCACAACTTTTTGGATGTGCCATTGCTTAATTTATAAAATAATATGTTTTTGTTCACTAAAAAAAAATTCCACTCCGAAAGGTGGTGTTCATAATATATACTGTATAACATATAAACATGTTCACAAGAGAATAGCCAGACCAAGGTTACTGTTAGGGTCACCAACTATGCAGGTCAAGGTTCGGTTATCAACACTGTTGTACGAGTTAAAAAAAATAAAAATAAAAACTAGATGTGAAACTCTGCTCCCATATTTGTCGTTACACGATCAGCAGCAATTACAGAAGGAGGGAGAAAAGAGAACGCAGGACTGAAAAGCAAGAGGTGAGCAGAGCGGGCAAGAAAGGAAACAATCACGCCGCCTCAGTGGGAAAGAGGCAAACAATATCTCGTTTCCTTGTCAACAGCTCGGTTTGTGAAAGCCTCTCAGGATCTCACAGCTGTAGCTCCGCTTGAGAAACGTCTCCTGTTATGGATTTGAGATGTGCAAAGCGCAGCTTACATGTCACAAATTGACACAGACGTAAAGGTAGGAACATTCATCTGCTGCTGCAGCTGTAATTCGATTTAAAATCACAGTAAATATTGAAAGAAACATATGCATATATATTTTAAAACTTACTTTTAACTACTGCGTCCTCATCAGCTTGCAGCCCAGGTCCTCAAATGTGTCGTCTTTGTTTTCACTGCCATTCCTTCATCTCTGCACCTCCCACTCACTGCACTTCCAGTCTTCCACACCCAGGACGGGAAACTCCAGTATTTTTTTTCAGCCTGCAGCACCGTTGCGTGATTCACCTTTAGCCGTCTGCGGCACAACATTCCTGTCACACTCAGAACCGATCCAGTTCCGCTTTCATGCGAATTAACAGGAAACGAGTGCGAGAGATTTCATTTTGTTTGCTCGGGAAACAAGGGCCTCAATAGAGGCCTTTGTTCATTTTTGGGCACCTGGCACGGGCCGCCGCTGTCAAGTTTGTCATTAAAATAACAAGAGAGTGTGGGAAGTTTTGTCAATCGGCGACCAGCTCAAAACAAACAAAAGGAAAAAAAATCTTCAGCCATTAACTTGTTGGCAAAGTACTTCTATTCACCCAGATTTTGAAGGTCAGCTTTTTTTTATTTCAGACTATTTTCAAAGGATTGCTTTCACAAAATAATTAATAGATTAAAATTGCCCAATTAGAACAAAACGTCACTTCAAAAAAACATAAATAAATGCTGAAACTAATAATGGTGAGTTGCAACTCCTCAGCATGGTGGTGGCGCATCATGCTGTGGAATTGCTAGTAGTAACACAAAGCAAATTGAGTAATTAGGTGTAAATTTACACTTATTTCCTTTTCTAAAATAATTTAAATTAAACCTTTTTTTGCAGCTATTGGTTCCAACTCAGCACATTATCCCTGAATGTTTTCCCATCTGTGTTTTCTCAGCTGTGTGTATGAAGATAGTTACTCGGTCTTTTAGCGTCAAGGCGACCGTCGCCATTTAGTCTTCACTCCTTGTTTGCCCTGAAGGTCTCTACAAATGCGCTGCCCTCGGAAAGCACAAAAAAAAAGAAAAGCAGAGGCGGGAAGGAGAAGTTTTCTTTTTTATTTTTTACAAAAGACGAGCTAAAATTGTGTAAACAGAGATTTGGAGAGCCAACTAAATTGTGACTCCTTTTTTTTTTTAATGCTGAGGGGATGAGGCGTCTTTGAAGCAGCAGCTGAAAGGAGCTTTCATTGTACAGATAAAAATCAGAAGAAAAAAAATATTAATGTCAAAGATGAACTCAGCGCCTTAGAAGCATTTCAGAGGAGGAGGAAGAAGAAGAGGAGGAGAAGAAGAGGGTCTTTGAAGCTGTTAAATAGATGGGGCCCGAAACGGAAAATGGTTCTGTCTACAACTTGGGCATCCTGGCGGCGTTGAGGCGGACAGACACACAGGAGGAGCCTGCCGCATAGCGCATCTCCCTCAGCATGCCGCTCCACTGCTTCTTGTCATCTTCATACCTGATTGGAACAGGAGAAGAGTCACAACTGAAAACAAGCACAGTGTTTAAAAAAATAAAAAATAAATTAAAAAGGGATTTTGGAGCGTATTCACTATTCACAAGTCTGAAATTTAAATGAAGCAAGTCAGTTTGGAAAGCTAATGGGTAATAGCAGCTACATTTTAGCATCTCTTTGGTTCAGTGTTGCATCATTATTCATCAATAATGAGGCAGGATTTAAAGAGTAGATTTATCTAAATGGTAAAAGTGAGGAACCTGCGTTTGGAAAACTTTCGTTGTTGGAGACAAATTTAAGTTTGTATCCAGCTTTAGCTAGCTTAGCAACAGTGCTAATGCTAATGTGAAATATACTAGCATAACCAAGTGAATATGTAACATTTAAAAGCAAGAATGTAAAGTATGGGACATAAATATGCAATTAGCGTTTTTTTTGCTGTTGTTTTCAAAGTAGTTTTAAAACTAAGTTATATTAATCCATTTCTTGATATAAAAGGCAGTTTTATTGGGAATATATAATGAATCGTTGGTTGGTCACTTTTGCTACAAATAGCAAATCATGGAAGTAAACACATTGTCTCATTTCTCCACCAATACCAAAAAAAATGTTCCTTTAAAATTAATTTTTGGCTGAGATTTATATATATATATATATATATATATATATATATATATATATATATATATATATATATTAAAAAGGCTTTAAACAGAGCAGTACGACATATAGCTGAGTGATAATCACAAGCAGGACGTCAACAGACAGACCTCAAAGATGACACCTGTTGTTTGTGAGCACAAAGTTTATCAGGCAAGACAAACAAATACTTTACAAATAAGTGATGTTTGTTTTTTTTTTTAAAAGCATACTATTTTAAGATCTCTTCTATCCACTATGTGAGTGGAATTAGCTTTAAGTGCTAATTTAGTATCAGACATGCTATGACAGACATATTAATGTAATAGTATTATTAATAGTGTTGTACTGTAGGGAAGTAGATTAGTGACACTCAAAATTGATTCATTTCTTCTTATTGAAACAGTTGGTTTAATCAGTCTTTGGGAGGACCTACTGCCAGACATCGGTGACCTCTGTGGGAGCCACCTCCTTATTCTCCATCTGAACCATGGCAAAGCCGCCCACGGCGTACAGCAGGCCGCCGGTGCTCACCAGGTTGACGGAGCTCCTCTCCTGGGGGAACTCCGTGAAGGGTTCCCACCTGCGGAGACACGGCAAACCAGCGTAGGCTCAGGACCGTCACACTGCTGCTACACAGCCGTTTCTGCTCTGTTCAGTGGACGTGGTTTGGCGTAGAAAACATTGACAAACCTTATAACTTTATCTTCTTTTTCATGCCCAGGTATGCAACCAGATTGTGCTATTTTGTAATTAGACAAATAATAATAATAATAAAAAAATAGACTAAAGTAAAATTCACACTTTCTCTGTACATCCTAGCATTATCAATGCAGTAAATCTAGCCACAACAGAAAACTAGCAAAAAAGCAGTTAAAAACTGAAATAAACCTTCTTTTTAAAAGATATGAGATTCTTAAAATATGTTCATTTTGTTTAACCAAATGCCGACAATTTAGGCAAATAAATATTATGCATTTAAAAGTTTCAAATATCAATTATGTTGACGGGAATTGCTTTAATGTTGGTGATTATAGCTGGCAAAAAAGGAATAATTAGGATAAGTTCGCAGAATATGTAGCTCTGTGAAAAGATAAAGCATAACCACGTTTATTAGGTGGTAGAAAATGATGCTACCAGTGATGTAAACAAACAAAGAAGTCATGGACATTTTATGAGTTGAACGTACTTGTTTGTTGTGAAGTCGTAGGCCTCACATGAGGCGGTGAGGCCCTCCTCGTTCACTCCGCCAGCCACCACGATCTTTCCCTTGTGGATGACGGCTCCGAACATGGCTCTGGGTGTCTTCATGGCCGCCATCTCCCTCCACTCAGACTGCTTGTGGTTGTACACAAACACTTTGTTGAGCGCTTTGCTGCAGGGGGGGCAGGCGGGGTCACAAGCAGCGATGAATGTGGGTGATATTGATAGTCGAAAGGCGTCAAAGATCAGCTAGAAATGTTGCTTTTTCACATCAAATATCAGAAACTTGTCCTTTTTTTTCTCCCTTCACTGACAAGGCACCGACAAACAAAGAAAACCTCTCAAAGAAAGAAACGTTACAACATGGAAGCCTAACAATAAGATAAAGACATAATCAGTGTCATTTTGGACGTGAATGACTTAAAAAATGACTTCAAATATTAATTTGAACGTAACAGGAAGGCAATGTCAACCGTTAACATTTTGTCACATTACACCCACCAACTTGGACGTATCTTCAGGTTTTATGTGGCACACTGACAAAATATCACCCAATTGTGAATTGGAAAGAAATTATTTTATATATGAAATTAAAATTCAGCATGTTCTGCCATAAATTAAATCCACGGTGTGCAAATTTGGCAAACATGGTAGCAGCAGCAGCATGCTACAGGAATAAACACACTGTCATTATTAATGCAGTGTGTAACGTAGAGGGGTTTTAGATAGGCGGAAATAATCGATTATTTTTAGTCAGAAAATTCTATGTTTTGTTAAATTAACTTAAAATGTGTATTTTATCGGTTATATGTTTGATTCTTTTGTCTAACAGCTCAGTTTTCTTCTTCGCCATGTGGTTACTGGCAGCTGAAATCGCTGGACTATTATCAGTCGCAGCATTTAATTCAAGTAAGTTTATTAGCTTAAGCGCCATCATTCCTGGAAAACAGAGTGATTTTGTGCCAGTTCTGTGGAAATAAACAGTAGTTATGTGATACCTGTAAAGAAGAGCAGCAGGTTAGGATTTTCCCGTTATTGTTGTGCGTTAGAAAACCCTGGACTGTGGTTCTGTAATTGTCGTCTGAGATGTGTATCCTGCCGTTTTCCCGGCTCGCAGCGTGAGGGATCAGGAACAGCAGCTGTTCACGGCGTTAGCGCGGATACACAGACACATCCACACACACTCACTTGTCATCCGTTTTTCCTCCGATGCAGTAGATCAGTGCTTTGTGCGACACGACGGCGTGGCCGTGAATCTTCAGGGGAAGCTTTTTCGTTTCAGTCCATTTCATCTTCCTGAAGGATGCCACATGTGTGGAAACGTTAAAATATGGTGCAATATTCAGGTATATTTCTGTCCAAGTTTAAACAACACTTTAGTTATAACATAGAATCCTGAGTTTTGTTTTTACACAATCATTCACACATCATAAATTTGCATGTACCGATCACGGCGAAGCTCATTAGAGAACGTGAGACTAAATACAAACCATATGTACGCATATGGATTTATATACTCTTTTTTTTTTTTGTACTACGAGAGCTGTTTATTTTTCTGAAGTTAATTATCACCTGAGAAAGTGTGCATGAAGTGAGACACAAATGTGAGAAGAAGGCGTAGCATGAAAAGAAAAAAAGAGAAAAAGTAATACTGACTCAACATCGTAGCACATCACAGTGTCCAGCGACTCGTTGGTCTGCAGGTCCTTTCCAGCCACAGCGAACAGCAGGTTCTGACTTTCACCGATGTTGAAAAGGCATCGTGGGGAAGGCATGGGTGGCATGGCAACCCACTCAGATATGAAGGGATCAAACTAAGGTGCGAATAAATGACACAATAAAAGACAAGAACCCTTCTACGTATTGGTTACTGTGACAAAATAAGCATAAAAGGCCCCATAGGCAGCATGGATTTCACTGGAAACCTTCTGTTTACTGAAAATGCATTTGTTTTTTGAGTTCTTTAAATCCCCTAAGAAGCCAACACTTTTCAATAATCTAAAGTGTTGTTGTTGTTAGACTAACAACAACAACACTTTCTAAGAAGGCTGTCATGTAAGCTAACAGTACATGTGTCATTTACAGAAAACATATTTCAAAAATACTGCCAATATTTATTACAGTTGGAAATAAAATGCTCTTGTTAAGAGCTTAAAATCAGAAAGTCTATCCAACAGTCAACAACCTTTACTTTGTCTATCTAATATGAGGCTATCGGTAGCTAGAGAGAAGGTAGTACCGTAGCAAGCCAAACCAAATTAACCTTAATTTAAAAGCTAATTTTCAGATTTGTATTCCAAATTTAACCCAAGGTCCTTAAAATGTATTAAAATTGAATACATTGAGAATGTCTTCAAGAATGTGGTCATTCTTGAAGACATGCTAAGATATCTTCTGGTTCTGTGCCTGCAGTGCTTCTCAAGCTAGACTTACTGTTTCATGAGTCTAGAAGTTCACAGAATAGGTGTGGTAATAATCTTTTTAAAACAAATCTTCCCAAAGGAAGCTACTATAAGAGTGTTTCCGAGATGGACATTGTGTGAATTAACCCAACTGAAGGCTAAATGGCCCAACAACTTATTTGGGTATCAGGAGATGCTCACCAAGTAGAAGTAGCATTGCAAAGGCACGTCCTTGTTATCCTCATCCACAAACAGTCCTCCAATGATGTAGAGCTGGTTCTGTTGCGTCACCAAGCTAACGTGGTTACGGGGGACCTGCTCTGACATAGCAGCAAGGAAACATTCGTTCTCGTTGACGTCGTACGCCACTGCTGCTGTGTCATTGATCATCAAGACGAAGTCGCGAGTGAACATGCCATGTCTGCGGTCGTTATTGAGGAAACCGGGAAATAGGCTGTCTTCGTCCTCTCCTTCCTTCCCTGCTCCCTCCTCACCCTCTTTCTTCACGGGTTTGTCAGGAAGTTTCCCCTTGAAGGCGTCCTTGATGACCTGGATCATCTTCTGGAGTTCCGGGTCAGCTTTAATGATCTCGTCATTCTCCACTTTTTCTTTGAAGTACTTCTCCGGCATCAGTCGGAAGCGGATGCAGTTGAAGGCGTCCTTCAGGACCTTAACACGTTTCTCCTTATCGTGGCGGGCCCAGGCCATGACCGCCTCAAACACCAGCTCCTCTTTCTCAACGTTCAGCGAGTCCCCGCCAATGATGGCAAACAGTTCATGGGCCGCAAGCTTGAGGAATTCCTCATCTTTGTGAAGAAGCTCAAAGCGATCTGCGATGTAATTCCGTGCCGCAACGGCGAGTCTGGGACAGCTGAGGACCAGGCCCATCCTGAAGATGGCCATGCAGTTACCCAGCGAGAGTTTCTTCTGAAGATAATTGACGCAGACTGTGAAGACAGAAGGGATTTGGAATCTGTTTGCCACAGCGATGATATCCTGCACATTGTCATCAGTGAGGTCAATCTCAGCTGAGTAGAGGTACTGGATAATCATGTCCAGGACGGAGGGGTTGACGTCATCTATGACTATCTCTTTGGTGTTTTCCACCTCCTTTCCATCCTCAGTGAAGAAGATATCCCTGAAGTAAGGGCTGCACGCGGCCATGATTAGCCGATGGCATGGGAAACTACGGTCGCCCACTTTCAGGGTACAGTCCACAAACTTGTTCTCATTGAGAAGCTCCTTCAGCCCGTCTTGGAGCAGAGTGCTCTGAAACAGCCGCAGCTCCTCCTTGATGGCGTTGGGGTCCATAGCTTGGTCAAAGAGGGGTAAAGGCACCAAAACAAAAGTGTCTATGGACAACGGAAGGAGATGGTCGCCAAAGGTCCTTTTGGCAGTAAGTCCTGGCTAGAAAAGGCTGAGCAGAGAAACGGTTCCTGGTGTGAAGACGGAGCAATTCAATCCACCCCCCTCTAAAAATAGCTCCCCCTAACCCCAGCATGCTTCAGTGGAATCTCAATGGGCCAAATCAGAGAACAGCCCCAGCGTTGGACTCCAGCACCTGCCGCTGCAGACTGAAAGTAGCAACTGCTGGGATATTCAGCTGGAGACACACCACCATGATTCAGCTCCCAGAGTGTCATGTGGTCCATTTACAGCAAAGACAATGCTGTCAAAGCCCCCTAAATAGCTCCCGTATAGCTAAAGTTACACATGAGTGAGAGGATATTCAGAGCAGCAGCTGTCATATTCAAAGATTTGTGCTGTTCTGTAGACGTAAATTCATTTTCCAGTCCCCATGGAGTTTAAAATCACCTACAAAGTGACCCTAGACACCTCAAGAGAAGAGATTTCACTTCAAGAGGAATAAGTAATCACAGCACTAGTCTATATTAGATAAAATCCCTTACAGTCATCCACTCCCAATTTTTCAAATTACAGTAAACAGTTTGACTGTTGACCTTTTCAACTGTAATACAGTGATTAACATTTCACATGATCTAATTAGCGCTAATCCTGTTATAAGTTGCATTACACGTTCTCCACATCCGCAATCTGGAAAAATATTTGTTCATGAAAGGTTTTGTTTATCATAAAGCGTGATTTCCTCATTATCTGCGTGTTGCATGCACTTTGTTTTCTTGTTACCCATCTTAGCGTTAATTAGAAGACACTGGAGAGACACACTGAGCTATAATTGGACCTGAAAAGTTTCTAACATGGCAGCTGTGAGCAAAAACAGGCAAGTCGCACAAACAAGTGGCAATTTCCCCAAATCAGCAAGATGAGATTTTTTTTGCTTTTTTTTCCTGTGTTAATGTCTCAAAACAATGCAGTCGGAGATTTTCATTTTAGAATCAGAAACATGTTTCCTTTCATTGCTTACATAAATGACGTCTGGGTGCTTGCAGCCACGTCTTTCCTGTGAAATGGTAATAAATGCCATAAATAATGTGTCTGGATCGATAGCCGCTTATTTGATTCGGTCGTATTTCTGCAGCCTGACGATGAAGTTTGAAGAGGCCGCAGAGTTGGGCAACATTTCTCTGGCTGACGGCACTAAAGATAGATCAGACTGCGCCACATGTCGAGGAGTTGCTAAAGTGTAATTTAAGCAGATGGGGAGAGCTGATGTGCATAAGAGAGCCCTGCTGCTTCCTTAAAGCTACAGTGATATTTAGGAAAAATTAGACTGTGTTGCAGTTACACTGATTTGCAAAAGTGTTCACGCTATTTCCATGTTTAACAGGGATTTTGTATGACAGAACGTTGTGCATTTAAACTTATAATAGTTCTCAGTCAGATTAAACGTTGATTTTTAATTGAATTTCAATCAGGACTTTGACTAGGCCATTGTAACACATGCATGCGCTTTGATCTAAATTATTTCATTGTATATTTAAATGAAAAACTAAATTCTCATTACTTTAAATGCAAAGGATTTTGTTGCAGGAAGGGTGGATGTTATATTAATATAAATTTTAATCACAAAATTTATTCTGCCACCTGAAATATTAATCATTAATGAGGATTTCACATATTTTAATTAATATCTGATTTATTTCAATGGTCGACACTTTTAACCAAGCATTACACAGTACAGTAAAGTACGCATTTCTGCTGTCAGTACATCTATTAAAAAAACAAACAGCCTCCTGCTGAACTTGAAGCTTCAAATTCAGAGGCATGAGCCCATGTTGCCCAGTAGAGGGCGATATGTGCGTCAGTTTAACAGTTTGCCTCAAGTGGAAGAAAGGATAAAGAAAAAAAATAAGTCACATTTTATATTATCGAAAACAAACAATTGTACACAATTATTTCACAAAAGAAACATTCTAAACATAATTTATAATGTTTGCACATCAGTGTGAGAAAGTCTTCAACCGTCTCTCATGTTCTTTTAGTTTGCGTTTTTCCATGAGTTTTAAAAGATTTTGCTTTAGAATCTTTTTTTTTTTTTTAAGTTAAAGCTATGAACTAGATGAATGTAAAATATTTTACTCTGTAATGCAGAAGCTCAGAATTCGAGTCTCGAAGGCGGAGCTACGTCCAACTAGGCGTTTTGTACAGCTAAACGGTTGCCATGGGAGATTAAAGGCTTCCCCTCAAACGCAAATGAAATAATCAAAGCATCACTTTAGGTGTGTTTTTGATAAGGGAATAACATCCTAACATTGTGTAAAGCTACAAAAAGTTGATTTCACATAATACTGCCCCTTTAATACATGTTTTAATTTAAGTTCTGCATTCAGTTTTGTGTGAACAAAACAAATGGCTCCTGTGTAACTTACTAAAGGGCATTCATTCAAACATTAATGTGGATCAAATTTATATGTATACTTTGCATAGTTAGGGTGAAAGAAAATGCAACATTTGAGCAACTTTGCACACCAAGTTTTAGTTTTTTACAATTTGCACCCCCCCCCCAAAAGAAATAAAGCAGGATTCAAATGTGTACTACGGTGTTTTTTTTCTAGATCTTAGTGTTACGTGAATCAGCATAATGTGACTTAAAAGACTGAAAATGCAATCTCACCTACTATTGATCAGGTTTAACATCCTGAAAGCAAAAAATAAAATAAAATAAACAATTGAGGGAAGATTCAAGACCTTTAAAACACTAATGACGTAAGTTATAAAAGTGAACCTCTATGTTACTGTCTCTGACTGTTTGAACCTAAATAAAAGTATTTACAGATAGTTTGGCTTTACACCGCACTGATTCACTGATGCTGCTTGTTAAGTTGCAGAGTTCTGGTTGTCCACGTTGTGCAAACAGTTTTTTTTTCTCACTATTTTTACATCTTCACTGAGTATGAGGGGAAAAAAATGTAATGAAGTGTAGGTGAAAGCTCATCGGTATACCTGAGTAGAAATGATCACAAAAAAACAACATGAAAACATCTAACTCTTTTTTTTTTTACAAAATCATTTTTGTGATAAGTTGCAAAATATCAAAAAACAAACAAAAAAAACCTGGTGTGTGCGGGTTTTGCCTGAGAAATTTTGACCCAACTTTCTGCAATCTGGTGGAAAATTGAAGACGAAGAAGCAGAAGATGCCTTCACTCAGCCTCCTGAAGAAAACACAACATGCAGGAAGGTTAGCAGCTCAAAACATCAAATCTGTGGTAACATTTGAACAAAATGAGAATATAAAAGGAGGAGCACCTGCGACTCTGGAGACCACACATGTTCTCTTACACTCCTCCTCGGTGTCGAAGCGGTTCCTGTTGCCGCCGCAGCCTCCGTACCAGAACTGGGCGCAAGCGTTGGCCTGCTTGTCGTAGTACCAGCGGATGTTATATTCTCGACATGTTCCCTGGTCCAGAACCAGCCCGCAGCGAGGGTCCAGGGGTACAGTCTCTGCGGGAAAACGTCATGCGATAAGAGGTAAAACACACACACACATACACATGTAGAAGAAAAAAGAAAAAGAGACGGCTGCGGTAGAAATCCACCCCTAGAGTGACCATTTCCGCTCCGGTTCTTCAGGAAGGAGCTGGTTCCACAATAATAGCTGCAGTACTTCAAAAATAATTGGCCTCACTGTTCCTCGCTTCGCTGCACGCGCAGCATGAAGGATACATCAAGCGAAGCTGTGTCCTTTCTGCCACCGGCTCACTAAAACACACCGGCCCGCTGCTTTACAGGAGATTCTAATCATGTCGCCGCACCGCAGGGGTTCAAGCGTCCCCCAGTAATGATTCTGACTAACTGTCAGAGGTGGAGGGTTTTAGAGTTGTGTTGTTAGCAGTTGTTGCTGCTTCACTTTGCATGTGATTATCCCAGCTGTGGCTGCTTGGAGGGAATTCTCCGTTTTACTTCAGGTCTGCCCAATAAAGATTGAAAAATTGGTGGATTTAAAAAAAACAAAAGTTAAACTTTCTTGTGTCTTTTGTACAGAAGAGAATGAGGGTCAGTAAAAAATAAATCACTTTTTCTTAGTAAAATATCAGAATTCTGTAGACAGAAATTTCTGCAACCAATCTCAGAAATTTTGAGATTAATCTCAGAAATTTTCCAGAAAAATAAAAATAAAAATTTCTCAGATTGAAGAAATATCTAAAATTTGCTAGAATTAACAAAAGTTTTGAGATTAATATTCTGGAAAAAGATATGGAAGTTTCTAACTTTGAACTTTTGGAAATTTTCTGAGTTCAGAAGTCTCCATTTTTTTTCTTAGAAAATTTCTGAGATTAGTCTAAAAGATTTTCCGGTGGAAATGTGCTCCTTAATACGCCACAGTAGAAATCTGAATTTGAAGTCGGATTTCTGAGAGGAAATTCAAAATTCTGAGATTAAGGGAGTTTGTACCTTTGGGCAGAGCTGGCCTTGGCGGGGGAACGTCTGAGGATGATGTGCTTATGTTTGTAGAAGATGAGGAAGATGAGCCCCCTCTGGCAGGAGGCGGAGTTTTATAGTCGGAGGTGCCGCGGTTAAACGTGTCCCCGCGTTCACTTCCTGAGGTGGTTACGTGTTGCTCTCCTCCACCCTGAGGACAAAGAAAGAAAAATCAGAGATCACTGCAAGCTTATAGAGCTTTAATGACATCCATGTTTGTTTATTACACTGAGTTCCGTACATGAACAGTGCTGGATCCTTTACTGCCAACACCAGCCTGCTGGCCGCTGAGATGGTCCTGCTGAGTTATGGGCTTGTAACCATAGCCACCGGTGGCGTAGCTCCCAGTGATCCTGTTGCCGTTGTTTCCGTTTGTTATCCGGTTGTATATCAGGGCTCCGTTTTCGTCCTCACAGAACTGACTGACCAGCTTGGACTCGAGAGCTGAAGAAAGCAAAACACACGGAGAAGAGGATGATGAAGGAGCGCTTCCAAATCTGTCAGATGAGTTTCAGCGAATTCATATCGTCACTGTAGAATATTACATAAAGACACGATCATTTATTAGTAGGGAAGACCGTAAAATACTGTTCAAGAAAAGTTCTTTCAGGACGTCGTCGTTTTGTGTTTGGGCTTCAAATTCTTGACACCATAAACATAAAAAATATAACAAAATATTCAGAAAATCACTTAAGCCAGTGGTGTCCAAATTTTTTGCCATTCTGAAAATAAAAAAAAGAAGTCAATTTGAGAACACTGAAGGGCCACACCTTTTTAAAATTAAAACTGAAAGGGTTCATTTTGTATCATTTTCATCACTTCAATAAATCCCTAAATAGATAATATTTTAATAAAACAAAGTACTGAAATTGTTGTAGAAAATGAATCTGTAAATAATTGTCAATACACAATATAAGCAGCGTCTTGTTTCAAATGATAAGTAAATATTTTCTACTGCTTCTTTTTATGCTTTATTGTCCTGATTTTTTAAATCCTTTCCATCAATCTGCTATGGGATTACAAAGGAAAAAATAGCTTCTCTTTGGCTAAATCTGGCATATTTACATGATGTATTCATGTTGATTAATGTGACATAAATAAAATTCATAAATTCACATATCCTGGGGTAAACAAAAATTGAGCTGAATAACATTTTTATTAGTTTCATACTCAAACATTGGCTGGTTAGCAGTATTTCATATCAAAAATGTTCAATTTCAAAGCCACATTAATGTCCGTCGTGCCCAGAGAAAGTGCCGAAACGAAGAAAATTATTCGCTGCTGCAGGAAAATCAAGGCACACAGCTTCGCCCCTCCCCCACTTGTTACCAGAACACCGGCCAGCTGGCTGGGATAAAGTTAGCGAGCTCTCAAAGAATAACACCGTAAATATAACATAGCCTAAAGCTCTTGGCGGGTGACCATCTGGGGAGGAGGATGGTTTGGGTTTGTGTTAGCCTTAGCATAAAACATTGCTCTCTGGCTACATTCACGCTTCCACAAACACAGCCTCCATCGTTCACCGCTGCCAACGGTGGACAGCAGAGCGAACCAAAGGCCTGATCCCTTCAGTGAGCCACAACAGGACAGTTTATCCAGCAAATCATGTAGGATGACTTCTATTGCTACTGTTTTGACACTCAAGTCAGTACAAAGTAATGTCAAGTAATTTTTAAAAAATGGTTAAATAAACAAGATTTTTAAGAAATACTGCAAAGGATTCACTATTTTGTTTTCACATTTAGCTTTAGGATTAACTAGATTACTGAATTCTAACCTTTATATAAAATAACAAAACCCATATGAGACAGAAATAGCTACAGTCAATTTAGTAGTTGACATTTTATTGCACTTCTCTCACTTTGTTTTTGTAAGTAAGCATGTCAATGTTCGCAGAAAATGCAGAGAAATTCCAGGGTTTTTAGCTAGCATTGCTTACTGCTTTTTAGCTAGCATTGCTTACTGCTTTTTAGCTAGCATTGCTTACTGCTTTTTAGCTAGCATTGCTTACTAAAAGTTTGATCACCAAGCACAACAGTTGCAAAGATTTTGCTTTAAGAAAAAGATAAAAAGATAGTTGAGCTAACCCTAAAGCACTAAGAATAAATATTAGTTCGGCTCGCGCTAAAGAACCACACCAACACGGTAAATAACGGAAGCTAATGCTAAAGTGCTAACTTCAGTTCATATAATATCTGCCCTTGAAAGACTGAAACCCTTGAGCACATTATAAATGATATTATATTTTACATGTTCTATAATGCCTCTAGATATTGTATTTGTGTTTATATCTTGTTTTATTATGTTACTGTTTGTTTCTTGTTTGAAATTAAGCTACAAAAAAGAACAAAGAAACAAAACTGCTGTGTAAACAGTGTTTACCCACTTCAAAATAAGAGCATGAATATAAATGTATAACTACTTGAAGATGTTGAACTTTATTCAGTCAACTAAACTAACTGTAGAATGTATCAAGAAAAGCTAATTTAGGGGAAGCTAAGAGTGCTAAATGTTTTCAAATTTAGCAAAAGAGTTAAAAGATTAGCTTCACTACTAGCGCATTAGCGGAAGTGTAACTACCACTGACTATTGGGACGTCATTCTCAACTGAGCATAATTATGAAGTGAAAGAAAAAGGATACAAAGCTTTCGGTAATCGTTAACAAAATTCTGAAAGCGTGTCAGGGATTCATACTTGGGCCCCCTTTATTTTAATACCCTATATTAATACATACATTTTGCTGCCAATAGTCATCAGAAATCATGCAATAAGTAAACACCAGTAGTTTAAGCCTCTTTTTGACCATCCTTTCATTTCATCATCCACATGTTTTCTTTAGACCTTGCGATGAACTCTAAGGTTCTGACACCAAATGGTTTGTTTAGGTGACTTCCACCTCTGGAGGAAGTCACAAATCAGAAACCAAATTAAAATGCGCTGTGCATTTTAATGACACAGAGATGAGATACAAGAGGAAGACAGCTGCAGAAGCAGCAGGGGCAGGAGTGCAGTGAGAGCAGAGGCACTGCATGCTGGGCCGTCACTTTGGAGAAATCTGATGTTCAGCAGAGCCTGATAACGGTGCAACACAAATGTGAATGTAGTTAAAACACTAAATGGTTTTGAAAAGCCTGGAAGAAGATTGTGATAGTTTAAGTATCACGCTGGGTAAAAAGAAAAACAAAACAAAACAGAAAAGCAGCAAAGAGGGCCATGGTAGGTCTGGAGGAGTTCCACCGCTCAGGTGGAAAATCTGATAGTTCAAATATTATTTGACAGTTGTAGACTTTGCATATAGTATTAGGCCCACAATAAGAAAATTAAAATAAATTTTGAGAATAAAGATAAATAGCTGGCGAGAATAAAATCGAGATTTTATTAGGATAAGATGATGCCTTTGAATACAAGTTTATTCTGTTTTTTAGTTATTGTTTTTTCTTAGCGTGGCTCTAAGACTCCATTCCAATATTTCAATATTTCTTTGTTAAAAAAAAAAAAAAAAAAAGAGGAAAATCACCTGGCAAAGTGTTGAAGTCATCGATCAGAAACATGTGCTCGCTGTCCGGGTCCGACGCAATCAGGTTGAGCTCTCTCAGGAAGTCGATCTGCGTTGGATCCGACGTGTTCACAATCCCCAGGGCAAACATCTCGATGTTGGCAGCGTGGGCTTCCCGCACGGCTATATCCAGCTTGACCGGTTCCCGTTTGTCCGTCTGCCCGTCGGTAATCACGATGGCCACCTTGCTGACGCCGAGGCGGGAGCTATAGAAGGCCTCCTGTGTGGCTTTCCGGATGGCTGTCCCGGTATAGGTGCCCTCGCCCATGTACGGGATGTTCCTGATGGCCTCCTTGATGTCCTCTTTGGTGGTGTAGCGGGCCAAGTTGAACACCAATTTCACCTCCAAGCTGTACAATATCAAACCGATCCTCGTGGCATTGCGGCCTACCGTGACCCGATCCACCAGAGTGGTCACGAAACGCTTGATGATCTCAAAGTTATCGGGCCCCACGCTCTCTGAGCTGTCAATGACAAACACCAACTCCATGGGCCTCTCCTTGCACTTGATCCCACATCCTAGAATGAGATCATGGCTGAAATGTCACTTTGACGAGGTTTAGTAGGTGAAATCTGATCTAACCATCTGAAGATAAGGCCAGACAGAAGCGAAACCCTCTCCCGTTACGTTTTCGCTGCTAATGCAATACGTACAAGCGAAAGATCAGAAGATACTTTACCACAGATCTCTTTGATCATTCGAATGATGTCCTCTCTCTGAAATTAATACATTGTCAGAACATGAGCTCATAAGTGGCCATGGTAAATAACTGATGAGAAACAATAGGAAGGAGTGGGACTCACAGTGAGGCCTGCTTCCCCTTTTATGCCCGGAAGACCCTAAGATAAGAATGCAATGAGCTCAATCAGGAAGAAAACTGTCAAAGTGCTGAGAGCAGCAAGGTTAATCTACCAGATAAATACTATCTTCAATAGGAGGAAGCCTTAGTTAACATCACAACCAGAACACAATCTAGTGTTCAAACACATTTTTTCAGGCTCAATGTAATTGCAAAAATCAAAACATCACTCACAGGTTGCCCCGGGATTCCCGAATCTCCCATTTCTCCCTTGAATCCTTTAAGCCCCCTCTCTCCTGATGAGCCCCGGTCACCCTGACGCATAAATCAAAACACAACAGTTGCAATGAGCCTTTACAGGTGACGCCAGATTATCACGCGAAAGGTTTAGGACAACATATTGACTGACTTTGACTCCTGGAAAGCCCTCTCCAGGTACACCTCTGGGTCCCGTCACACCCTGGGCCCCCTGTTCGCCCTGAAGCACAAACAATGTTCAAATAATAAGTCACAATGCCATACTTAACCCCGGAGACAATAATGACAGCCTACCTTGGGGCCTTGAAGTCCTAGTCCCTGTGGCCCTGTTGGGCCAGGTGGACCTGGTCGCCCGGGGTTACCCTGCAAAAGCATCACATTCTGCCAATGTGATATGCCGTACCATATCACTAAAATATGCACATTTATAATCTGTGACTATATAACTTTATTGGTACAGAAACACTTTACAAAGTTTGCAACAAAGAAGACAAAGACGATTATTTGAATAAAATAAAAACTGTTTTAGGTGATTTCCTGTTCTTAATCCCAAAATCGTCTTTAGAAAAGGTGAAGATGGGTGGGATTTCAGGGGATAAAAGGGTTGCTGGTTGGCCTTATGTGAAAAGTAATTGCCTAAATTTAATAACTGGTTGTGACATCCCAGGTGGCAAAAACAATAGCAAGCAATGAGTCTTCTACGTCAATGTAGAGATATTTTGGTCTTTGCATAATCCACGATAACCCGTCTTTTTAAGGTCATGTTTTTAACCATGTGGAAGTGAAAGTGCATTGGATCATTGGGAGGATGGTGGTGATCGTGGTAGGAGTTTGTTCTGCAATTGGCTGTGTCCACCAGTGTTGTTGTGTCCTTGGGCAAGACACTTCCCTCACCTTGCTTGCTGGTGGTGGTCAGAGGACCCAGTTACATTGGTGCACAGCAGCTTTGCCTCTGTCTGACTGACCAAGAGCAGCTGTGGCTGTTAACCAGTAGCTTGCCACCACCAGCATGTGAATGTGTGTGTGTGAATGGGCGAATGGCTGCATGTAGAGTGAAGCGTTTGGGGTTCTCTGGCGCCATACAGGCCATTGTCCAGCTGCATAACCCAAATGTGTTTGAGCTTATGGTTATTGACAACAGCCATTCTCCTGCAGGACTTTCTGGTAGAGAGCAGAATTCATGGTCACTCAGGTCATGAAGTAGCAAAGCTACGGTGGCCCATATACAAATACCAAAGCCATAACACACAAACACATTTCTGTTGTGGCGTTTGTATTCCCTTTGTGGATTTACTATTTGTGTTGCGGCAATTGTATTTGACATGAGACATCTGGGCCACCGTACAAAGCAACCCCAGACTATTACAATATGCAATTTCCTCTTTGAAATCAATAAAATACCACCACCTTGTTTGACTATTAACTTGATGTCCTCTTTCTCAAATACTTTATTAGTGTTATGGCTCGGGATACACACCTTTCAAAGAAATCTACTTCTATCTCATCAGTCCAGGGGAACGCCAAGGAAATTTCAGCATTAGGATCTGAATCTTAGATATAGCTACTAACGTTAGCTTAAAATAAAAACCCATCTTTCCCAGCATCACTCATGTCTAACATCATTTAGTCAGCATGAACCATGCCTGACATCTGTCATTATGATGTGCTTCCACACTTTGTTCTGCCTTTGGTAACTTTATCCAAGTCCCTAATTAAATCTTGCCCACTGCAAATGAGTGTGGAAGCGCTTCAGCCTGCGGAGGCACCGGTCTGAAGCCCACGGGGGACAAGGGTGGGATCTGTGAGGACAGACGGGATGTTGTTCAATCAATGCCTGTTAGGACTAGTGCTCCTCATCACACATGTGTCTGTAGAGATTCACACCCTGCTCTCATGATAATGCTGTGGGGGTGATTATATAAAATACGGTGAACAAATGAACAGGCGGACGATATGTTTGCACGTGCGATGAAGCGGTGTTGCTCCTTAATGAATACGATGCACAAAGTGAATTAGATGGAGCTTTTTGCATAGGCTCATGGTGATAGTTTCACGTTTTTCCAATATGAAGGTTTCATAACCTAAGCAGGGGATGATTGTGGGAAAAGAAGGAAATGATTGGAGGTTTTCCAAATGTTAAAATCTGGAAAATGTGGCACATCTCTCCTGGTTTGTGGAACCACGTTTTGCTGGACTTACAGCTTACATTTCAAAGACAGTGTCTGTAAACTGAAGAGGTGGGCACCCTTAACTGCCCATCTTAGCATTAACTAAGTTAGCATTAGTTAATGCTAACTTTTTAATGCTAAAAAGTTAGCATTAACACCAACATGATATTTAGCATAAGCTAATGCTAACACGCCAACATCAATTCAAACCATATCAGCTCCTGAAAGAGCACAACCCTCAAGCACCAATTTAATTTTGACATTAGAATTTATATGTTCTTTACATGTTGTATCTATGTTTGTATCTTGTTCTCTGCTTTCTGTTTTATTTTGTTCCTTGTTTTCTTGTTACTTGTTTGAAACTAAATAAAATACAAATAAAAACCTCACACCTAGCTTTTCAAATTTGTATTTGAAATTGAAATCACTGTATAATTTAACTCACATTTATGTTATTGTTTTTTGTTGGTCAATCAGATATTTTGAGGTTCAAATTGGGAGAATGTTAAACCCTAAAATCCTGCTATCAAGTCATGGTTAAGGACTAAAGTTCAAACTTTGTAATTTCGAAGGTTAGGAGAAAGTTAAAAATGGAAACCCAACACTTGGATGAAAATAAAGATTTCAAAATGGCTGTGAATCTACCAGAGGTCCCTGGACGCCTTCCCCTAGGGGTCCGGGTAAACCTGGCGGCCCTCGGAATCCAATGTCCCCCTGAAAAATTTGTGAAACACGCAAGATGCTCAGCAGGAAACTGAGAATGAAAGTACAGAGCAAAAACATTTAATCTGTTTATCAACTGTAATACAGTTTTACCAACATTTTGCGACTGAAATATTGCAGCATTATGTGTGTTGTGCCATTTTATTTAGGGAGACTTTGGCATTACAGAACCTGCATGAACCTGCTCATAAAACACATCTTAAAAAACGACAGAACAAAAAGCAAAAGCAGGGAGTCTAAAATTGTACATTTGTATATTTAATCTGAAGGTTTTGTAGTGAACCAAAGTTTATCATCATTCTTTTACTCTAAATCAGCTCAATTTAGATTTTTTTAAATAAAATAAAAAAATCCTTATGAAAGTAGGAATTTTAACCAGACAGTTCTTAAAGAGAAAATGGAATTGGCTAACCAGAGACTGGAAACTGGCCACAATAAAGATTTCCTGGAGGAACCCTCAATTTTAATGGCTCCAAAAGTTTACTCTCGCCCTTAAAAGGGAATTTTTTGAGGTGTAGGGGTCATAAAGGAAGGTTGTTGGTTTCTCTCTGATTCTGACATATTCTCACCTTTGGTCCCGGGATGCCCACGCCTTCTGGCCCAGGTTCTCCAGGAAGCCCCGGCAGACCAGGAGGACCCTAAACAACCGATCCACAGAATGTTATCCAGCTTTTCTATCCCATACTCATTTTGTTTACACTTCTAACAATAATGACAAATCTAGATTTCTACAAAACAGTCAGTAAAATATTATATCTCAACTACTATCTATGCATTTGGGGGGAGGATTTTATTTTCTAGATGAGGATTTGCCTGACTATAAATCTCGCCTCTTTAGCTCTGTTCTGAATGTTAGCTGCAGGTTGTATGGAACATCTTCTGAACCTTTTGGGTAATAAACATGTAACAGATGGATGGACAGCTGGATCTGATGAACATAAAGTGGGAAACATGAGAGAGGCCATATAAAACTGGGTTTAATGTGTGATGAATGGTTTGATTTGGTATGTTCACCATGGGGCCGGGATAGCCATCTCCTTTGGGGCCAAATGGACCTGCGGGGCCTGAGTCACCTCGATCGCCCTAAAACAGAACAAGAACTTCAAGTTTCATACAAAGGATAATATTGAATGCAACAGTTTACAACTAAATGTTTAACTTCTTCCAGTTCTATACCTGCGGAGCTCAATAGGCCTCCCATCAATGCTAGCTCATAATTGATTTTCCAAAAAAAATGGCGTATTTGTTTATCCAAGCCTATAGTTTTTCTTTTTAATAATTATTTCCATTTTAGTTCAATTTTAAGCACCAAAAAGAACAAATGTATTACCTTTGGGCCAGGCAGTCCAAAGCCAGTCTCGCCGATTGGACCAGGAGGTCCACCTGGTCCAGGATCGCCCTACAACGTTTTAAGACATGAACTTTTCAGATTAAGTTGGCAAAGATACACACACTACACACACTTAGCTGTTTTAACTAGGTCCTAATTTTCCGTCTTTTATTATTGCGAAAGAATTGTTAAAATTGTTTATTTTCTGGGTTGTTTTTTTTCTTTCTTTCTTTAAATACAGAATAATTTGGAAAGTCAGACGTGTAAAAGAAACGGAGTGGTGTTACATATGCTTCATTTTCTGCTTATCTCATTTTCAAATAAATAGTTATGGACTATATACCATGGCATTTGAATTGTGAATATGTTTGAAATAAATAAAAGAAATTAAAGTTGTGATGAAAAAGGAAGAATATAAACGTAACTAATAGCAATTAGATTGTTGCATATAGTTATTACAGTTTTATATTGGAAGTTTCTGAAATGTTTAGTATAATGAGTCACCACATCAACTACAGTAAATGCTTATTTCTATGTATGAGAAGCTTTTTTATTAAGCTCTACAACTCAGAATATCCATGGGTGATTTTAAGGGATGGAGTCGGGTGTCCACAGTCTTAAAGCTTCACTCGCTCCCCCTTGTGGTCACTCTGGAGTATTTCAAGTGAACTGGAATGAAAACACTCATCAACCTCAGGTAAAAGTCTTAAAATAAATCAAACAAAACCCTTCTTGCTGTAGAACAAATTTGCTTCTGTTTGCCAAATGCCTACACGATGATCATATGTCAAAAATAAATTTTTGTAAAGGACACCTACTGCAGCGTTAAGCATCCACACTCATACTTCACTGTGTTATCACTGTATATCATTCTACAAGTTATTTAATGATTAATTCTGACATATTTTGGTGTTTAGATGGGTGTTACTAGCTTAGTGAGTTTGTTGATTAAAGTATTAAGTGGAAGGTTTAATTATGGTTGCAAATAAACAGAAGTCGCTGACATTATTCTATGTATCTGTTAGAAAACTTCAGTGCTGAATATTTAATATCTAAGCCTTACCAAGCAGGAATTTATTTTCATAGTATCTCTATTACTGTTTTTGCTAATCATGAACCTCACTCCAGTTTTCTTGCTTTTTCTTTTTAAACTATCTCACAGTTCTTTCCCTATATTGTACGCTACAGGAACTTGATTGCTTTTCTTCAGGGAATAATTCATATTTTCCTCACTTGGACTATAAGGACATCTTTGCGAAACAAGTGATAATTGCTTTCACTGAAAACGAACTGGGATATAATTATCACCTGAATACAAATTTGAAAAATATGCAGGAATTGCATGTTTGTTTTTTCAAAGTGAGAACTGAAAGCGCATACCTTGGGTCCGGTGATGAAACGTCCCGGTGGTCCAGTGGAACCGGGCCGTCCCTGTGACCCTGGTTCTCCCTGATTAGAGATTCATTCAACCGCATTATTAAATCCCAACCTTTAATTAGCATATCGGACTTTATCATGTCATAGACGATCTATGGTTTTAGCTTATAAGGGCTCAAAGGTTTCCTACCTTTGGTCCAGAGGGTCCAGCAATGCCAGGTGGACCTGTCAACCCTCTGATTCCTCTTTGGCCTTGGTCACCCTGAGCAACAATGTCAGGAACATGGTTGCTTATTGGATAATTATAACCCTATACTCATCATTTATTAATGTCATACGGGTCAACAAATAACCTTTTGTAAGAAATGTCAGACGTAATAAAAGAAATACCAAAGGGTATTACAAGCCTGGTGGGCCACCAGGCTTTACTTGCCTTCCCCATCAGGTTAACTGTTGTTTATTTTAAATAAGGTTTTATATATACCAGTAACAATGACAACAACAATGGTTTAAGCACATCAAGAAATGACATCATATTAGAAAAAACAAGGAAGAAAACCTTAAACTGTTTACCTTTTCTCCCTGAGTGCCAATCCCAGGCGTGCCTTCTAGACCTCTAAGACCAACGGCTCCTGGTTCACCCTAAAGCCACAAACTCTGACATTCAACAAACTTGTCGTTCACTTCTTACAGAACTCTAGAGAAAATCCATCAAACTACCTTTTGTCCTGGAGCTCCGTCCTCTCCAGGAAGTCCAGGCAAACCTGACAGTCCTGGTGATCCTGGCTCACCCTACAGAAAGGTTTCTGAGTCTTTTCAAGTGTTTGGACGACTGCAGACGTTAACGTCATTTTAAACTTAGGCAACATTCACACCAGACAATGACCAAACTATGAAATGAAATACCAGCCAGAATATGGATGATCTTTGGAGGACTTTGAAGACACAGATACAGAAAACAAGAACACTCTCTTGTATTTTGTAAGAGGCAGATGAAATACTGGGGCTTTCGTCTTCATGGTAAGACTGAAACTGATGGTTGGGGATCAGAAACCTCCCATGTTTCAATTCAGCAGATTGGTAGGAAATATCCAAATCAATTTCTGCTACCTTTGTTGGTAGCACTGTAGTAGAATGGCCATGAAAGAAACAACAAAAAAAAAAAAAAAAAAAAAAAAAAAAAAAAAAAAAAAAAAAAAATTTTTTTTTCAGTTTAATAAAAAAAAAAAAACAGGTTGAAAAATTATTTAAAGAGTAATATGTGGAGCAAAACC
>CAEFZX010015720.1:0-34165 GCA_903066825.1 Alfaro cultratus | reverse complement strand
ACACACACACACACACACACACACACACACACACACCCACACGCACGCACTCTCTCACACACACACACACACACACACACACACACACACACACACACACACACACACACACACACAGGGTAATCATTCACACACACAAGTTTGTATTTCTATATTAGGATTTTGTCTGCTCTGCTCCACTCAGACGTTTTTGTCTTTCCACAGTATACATATCAAATAGGAATTAAAAGAAATTTGACTTTGTAATTCAACATCTTAAAATTGGGCCTCTGTCTCTTTAAAAACTCCTGCTCTCTGACTCTCCACCTTTAGGAAGTCATCACAACACGGCTCCTCTATTAACCCTTTAACAACGTTTCTACCAGCGTTGCACTGAGAAGTAGCTGCTATCATGAGCACAGCATATGTGCAGTTCCACCAGAGGATTGCTATTTGCTGCTGGCTAGTCTAAAGGAACTGAAAGGCTGCCATGACTTTTGAAAGAAATGTCCAAGTTTCTAGAAAATTTCTGAGATTAGTCTAAATTTTTTTATTTTTTTCTAGAAAATTTTTGACATTTCCAACTTTTTTTTTTCCCTCTGAAATGTCTGAGATTAATATAAAAATGTCTGAGTTTTTTGAGAAATGTACTCTTCATTTTTGTTTTATATTTGTGCTGACTCTAGCGTGGAAAACTCTGTCTCTCTCAGAGAAATGTTTTTGTTCAGCTAAGCTAACAGTGTGAAAGGGGCCTCTTGTTTGTGATGTACATGTTCTGATCTGACTGCAGCTGAGACTGACTGCTCTGCTATGGCAACGGGAAAATCATCAACGGAAGATTGGGACGAAGCTGTAAATGGAGAAATGTTTAATTCTTTCATTTAATCTAGTTTTGACACAATTCAAAGGCCTCAGTTAATCACTCAGACATAATCCTTTGAGTACTTTGGGTAACAGCCCATTCATAATTCCTGATAGAATCATAAAATATAAAGGAGCTGCAGTCATACAAACTCCGCTTTGATTCCCTTATGATCACCGTCTGCAAATTACTGGAAAAAGGAGATGTGGCGGCTGTGGGAACATGAGATGACATCGTGTTAACTGCTGGATTTCTGTATGACTTTGGAGTAAAGAGAGGATCTCTGTCAGTACATCTTCGGTAAACAACTAACAGACAAATAAATCTAAATTTACAATGCATGAAAAATGAATCATTCTGAACACATGCAGAGCTGCGTGTCGTCACTCACAACACCCGTGGCGACACATGAACCATTAGCGTCCTCCGTCTGGCTGCCAGCCTGGTTCATCTCACATACTACATGACGCCGCAGCGTTTACGCATTCTCTACTGCTGTTTGTCGAAAATAAAAGAGGAGCAAGCACACTGTTTCAGTTTAATTGTAACGTGCCACTGCTGGGGCAACATGAAATTAAATAATTACTCACCAGCCTGGAACCTATACACAGCATAATCCGGAAAGAAAAGCTTGCTGTTATAATGAAATAGGCCAAGGATTTAGATTCTAAAAATGTCTGTGATTATCAGAGCTCTACACCTATCAACAGGGCCAGAAAGCATCAACAGCGAAGGAAGATTGAATTTCTGGTTTCCCGTCCTAAATGTAACTTTCTGTCTGAAGAGAGATGTGAGATAGTATGTGAGATGTCTGATTTTCAACTGTTTCACTCTTAAATGAGGGAATTTTGACAACATTTTCAGTTCAATGAAAAAATGAGTGGTGAGACTTTATGTGTTGTTGAAGCTGAAGTTTATTTTGCCTCATTTCATTTGTCTGCGACAGACTGAAAGATGTTAGCATGTAGCATTCCTCAAACTGACGCCGAAGGATGATGAATAACAAAGCAAACAGAATTTGTAGAGCAAATAAGCACATCTTTTTTTTTTCCTATAATAAAAGATTTTCTTTTCCTCTTCAAATATTTAAAATCAGTAATACTTTTTCCACACAGGCTGTCATGTAGGTTTGGAGTTTTTTCATGTTTGTGTTTGACTAAGATTTCAATTGGTTTGATGTTCTGAAACACTGAAGTGTGACAAACATGGACAAAATAGGAAATCAGGAGGGCAAACACTTTTTTACACCTCAGTATTCACAGAGGAAGTTAGTAATCCAGGAATGTGAGAAGTTTGGCCCCGGGGCCACAAGTGGCCTCCAGGCTATTTTTGTGCACCAGCACAAATTGATGCAGGCGGATGATTTTTATTTCTCTGTATGACTTTGGAGTTCAGCCATACAGAGACTTTACTCCAACATTACAGTGGAGTAAACAGTTTTTACAGTAACATTGCAGTTACTGTAAGAACTGTAACATTCTTACAGTTACAACAGCAATTATTTTTTTGCTTTCTCTTAAATTTTATATTAAACAGCCCAACTGTCTGGTGACTTTCATTAAAAGCAGATTTTAGTTCACCCAAATCCGCCTTAAATAATTTTTGATGATTTGGACAAAATGTTTGATCACCACCAACAAGAGGAAGCTTAAAAGCTATTCTAAGAGGTCAAGGAAGCAAGATATGGGTCTAATGTGTTGTTTCCTCTTAGCTGCAGAACTTTGACCAAGCTGAAGCTTCCCAGTGAGTTTTGTTTTGGACTGCCGGGGAAGGCTACAGTTGGTTCATGTTTTAGTTCTAAACTGAGCTCAGATAATTCAGTTCAGCTCATCCGTGCAATTTCTACAACTACTTCCAGAGTTTCATGTGTGGGTTTGTACTCGTCTTTAGCCATCATTGGATAACGGGTGCTACATACCCTGGACAAGACACCAGTCCATCACAAGGAAACACAAAGACATACAGAAGAAACAAAATTACACACACACACCCACCAAGAGAGAATGCACACAATACAGGAAAGCCCAGTGCATTAAGGCTCAGCTCTACCTGTCTTTTCACTTGAACTCAGTCCAGTTCTATTCAAATTCCACCCCAAGTTTGTCTCTTTTGTCTGAGAAACAAATCAGCAGAATCTGATGCAGATGTGGCTGTTAACATTCTGACGATGGCACAACATGCTGTGCCTCATATTTAAAACTCTCAGTGCGTTTGGATGAACTGGCTGCATCAGAATGATGACAGAGTTCAGTGCTGGCTCCAGCATCGCTTTTATTCTGCAAGGTCTGAAAGAACTCGAAGCTTGTGATCCTGGCACATCAAGCTGTATGATGTTAGAGAACAAAGTGTTCATAGTGGCACGTTTATTATACAACTATGAATTAAGGATAGAATATAGAAACCCTGTCAACTTCATAACTCCCTCTAGTGTTTTGCATAAAATAACATAAAGCTATGATGATTTGGATGGTCCTGATGGCCTCCATAATTACTGGCAGAACAAGGAGATCCCAGATGTTTTCTAAGAAACACAATGGATGAGACTCCACAACAGACTTTTTAAATAGTGATGCACTTCCGTTCTCAAAGCTCTGCTGACAAAGTCGACACAGAGAGGGAGAAAAAGAGAAGAATACAAGTGATTCTGAGCTGTTCTTGCCCTGTTTTTTTTTTTAGCATTATTATTACTGTGGCAAACTGCAGCTGCTGTCATTTCTAAACGTTCGACAAACGGAAAAAAGCTGGACTAATTGCCTAAACAAAATTTGGCTCCTATGGTGGCAATAATGAAAAATTAAATCATCCATTATGAAAGAGAACAGTTGTGATATCAACATATATTGCTGATATCAGAACATCAGCAACATTATCTGCTTCAACTTAAGCCTTCAGGAAGTCATCACAACATGGCTCCTCCATTGACCTCAAAGTTTCACTAAGAAGTAGCTGCTGCAATGAACTCAGCAGAACCACAGTTCCACCAGGTGTATGCTAATTGCTGACAGCTAGTCTGAAGGAGCTGAGTGGGGCAAGCATGGAGGTGGAAACTGCAGCTCTAAGGAGAAGCTTCATCTTGAAGGCAGAGAGCTAGGTCTACCCAGGCATTTTGCACAGCTGAATGGTTCCCATGGAGATTAAAGGATTTTTTAAAACTTTACATAATACTGCCCCTTTAAATAGAAATGGATTCAAGAGATTCCATATAAAGAAGTAGGCTAGCACATTCTCAAGGAAAAGGAGTAACATCATTGGTGACTAGATATCAAATAGGATGTGGACTTCTGATCCAGTTCTGGTTGTGACACAAAATTCATTAGAGAAGTTTTATTGAACTTCTTACTTCGTATAGCAGCTCATCAGTTGCCACTGAAGCTAATAGAGGTCACAGAGAGGTCAGGATGGAATGAGGAACCACTGGTGACGATGTTCAGACGTGTGTTCGGAGTGAATACAACCGAGTCTTGGGCCACACCGTCTGCCCACACAGCTCATGTCCATCACATAAACAGAGTAAATTTGTTTGCATGCCCCTCAACATTTGGGCTGGTAAACACTTCCAGCTGGTTCTCAGATCACTCTGACTGTTTTTGTCCACAAGGTCCTGCTGGCCTGGAAGCAGATTTCTTCCTCCATAGAGCCAACAGGCAGTGTGATTATTTTTCTCGCTTCTGGCGGAGCTGAAAATTACAGCCTCTTCTGGTTAAACAGAACTTTGAACTTGCTTTTTACAAACAGAACGTGTGCGTATGAATGTTGATATGGAGCTAAAGACTGAGATCCCATCACTTGTAGTCAAGACTTATTTTAATGCCAGCTGTGCAGTTGCACATGTTTGATGGTTGAGCCTGAGTTTTGATTTAAAACAAATCTTGACTATTTATTACCCTTTGAGTACTTCAGGGACTCAACATATTTTGAGACCCAGTCATGTAATTTTCTATTTTTACTCTCCAAAATACAAACCTGGGTTCAGCAGAGCAGCATTATGTAGCTCAACCCAAACGGTAATATCTGATATGAATTACATATATTTAGATTATAATTAGGCTGCGATTGCTTAGTCTTAAGAGAATTTTTAAAAGGTTTAGACCAACAGTGTCCAAACTGTAGCCTGGGGTCACTTTGTGGCCCTTGGACTGGTTTTGTGTGGCCCCACCAACTGCAATTTAAGAATGATCCAAATCTGACCCGTCCAGCGCAGGTGGTCTATTCAGATTGAGACTTTTCATTTGTAATCAGGGTAAAATTACACAATTTCTTTTCAGATGGAAAAAGTTAAGTACGACACAAAGTATTCACCGTTTTAGACCCAAGCCTTTAAAACAAGCAGAACTGCATGAGACTTTTACTGGAATGCTGACCTTTCTGTCCCAAATCAGCTTTTATCGAATTCATTATAGCCGGTGTTTTGGAAGAAAGTGATCCAAATGCTGTTCTTATGCTGAGAATTAATTTAATAAACTGAACCCCCGAAATGGGAAAACTAGATGCTTTTCTTTTAATACAGATAACATGCAAAATTCTTTTTAAGTTTTTGATCTACGTTGAGTAACAGACCTTTCCTACAAAATAAGAAATAAAAAAATAAAAAGAGTCATTTATTTGATTGATCTTGTTTTTTGTAATTTTTTTTTGGAGGATGCTTGACTCAACAATTTTGGCCTTTGTGACAAAAATTTTGGACATCCAGGGTTTAAACAGAGTTGGAAGTTGGTTTTGAATCTTATCTCTTCCATTTTGAGTCTTTCTTGTGTCGGTTGATGTTCTGTTTGCTGGTTGCTTAGTCTAATGTCTGCTGCGTTTCTCTCCAGTCATGAACTCCTATTGCAGATGGTCTTCAACTCAAACACTGTAACTTTCAGACGCCTTCTGATCCAACACACCTGAATCAAAGGGCTGAATGACCTTCAAATTCTCCACAGTCCTGTTAATATCCTCATTAGCTGACTCAGCTGTTAACAGAACCACAAGCCCATAAGACAAGTTTGTTTTCAATAGTCACGGCATTATTTGTGTGCTTCATACAAAGACAGAACATCACCAACAAACAATCCCAAATCTAAGAGAAAAATAAAAAAAAGGGGTGAAATCAGGCTAAAATATGCAAATATTTGAAAATAATAGACAATTTTACCACCATTGAGCTAAACCATTGATTGATATGAAGACGTAGGTGGAGAATGGCGGAGAGAGAGCATCAGCACTGCTCAACAACTCTGAGGGAAATGAAATGCTAATATTTAAAAGGAGCGAGTGGTCCCACCTGCGGTCAGGCTGTAATAGGCCGCTGCATAATGCATGTAATCCAATGAGCACACAGTAAGGGCCGGGGTTTTTAATTTAAGTCCTCCGTCAGTATCTATTAGAGACATGCTCTCTGACTATCCGTCTGCTGACACGGTGGGCCTAATTATCACAGCAGAGGACGGGGAGCAGAAAGCTTTGCTTGGCTTGCTGTTTCACAGCGCTGTGCTGCTGGCGCTTCGTAACATCCAACTACGCTTCCCTCCAAGGATTCCTGCAACACACACATGATGAAACGACAACACTGCAGGTTTGAACGTCTTCCCAAGGCTAATCCACACTTCAAATAAATGTTTACTCAGTTGAATCTCTTGTAGTCTGTTATGAGCTTCAAAATATGATTATGTTCGACTACCCCAGCAGCCCTCGTTGCCGTCCTCCGACAACGAACTCGCTCATTTTGAAGAAGTTATTTTCGAAGCAATGTGCTGATTTGGAAACCCCATTTGCTGAGGTTCCAAAGGCTGGAAATTCTCTCTGGAAGCCATTCTTACAGCGTCAACATCACCGCAGCAGAAGGTTGGAAGCTCACATGCTACGACCGCCGCGCGCGCATGCTAATCATTAACATTCCACTTCAGGGAAGTTCTGTTTCTGCAGTTAAGTAGCAAGCCCGGGTTCAGGTGCAGGATAAAACTCTGCTTCAACCTCAGTCGGTGGAATTCTGCCAAATCACAGCTCTGTGGTAACTCTCTGACTTTACTAATGTCCATATTTAAACGGTACAATATGGAAGGGAGAAAAAGTAGAGGAAAACAATTGAGAGATTCAGGGTGCATTCACACCAGCCCTGTTTAATCCGCTTTATTGGAACTTGGAGCGTTTGCTGGTTCGGTACATTTGGGGAGGTGAGAACGTGAAATGGCACAGGGCATTCTGGGTAAGCACAACTGAAACAAACCCGTGAGCCTAGTGCTAGCAGGAGAAATGACTCGTGGTCTTTAGCTAAAGACAATAGGGAAATCCTCCAACCGCTAAAATCTGACACCACCCCATTCCTGTATACGATCCCTGAAAAAGGAAGTTGTGTTCGGCGTCTTCTTCTGAGATTTTTGTGTCGTTTCCTTCTGTGGTTCTTGGTGCAGCGCCACCACAGGCGAGCAGGCGAACAGGTTTTTCAGAGGATTGGATTTGTTTTGGATGGAGCAATGTGAAAGCAAACTGCTATGAGTGAAAATGTAGCAAATGTTGTAAGTTTGCTCCCCAATCAAATGGAGTCCACAGGACTACCAGGTGTAAAATCATCCTCTATCTCTGTGGATTTTTCACAGCAATTTGCATCAAGCTTATGTTGCTTCTGTTGAAAAGTGAAATGCAGTCAGTTGCACCTTTAATGAAAGATAAAGTTAAAACCTAAAAGAAATCCTAGGGAAGGTGCCAAAGTGTACAGGGAAAATGATTTTACTCTGTTATTCTGACTCAATCATTTCTTTTAAAGGGAGTGGAGTTCTCCCCAAATTACCTTCAAGAAAACATCATTATCATCTTTACTTCATCATTATCAAACTGGCTTCACCAGCAAAGACATTGCTGCTTGTACGATTGCACCTAGACGAATCACTCACTATGTCATCAGAAACAAATGGAGCACCACGAAACACAAGACAAATAACCAAGAGGCTCTGAGATGAAAACATTAGATCTTCATCTCACTGACAAATTATTACCAGTTAGCATAAACCTGAAGTATTTGTCAAGGAAAGTGGCTCAAACATGTGAAATATTTATTACTCAACTCAAACATCTGATAAAAGAACAAAACAAAAATGGAACATTGAAGCAGCGTTAATTTCTGTCCGTCTTTGTGAGTGTATTAGCGTACAGTCCACACACCGCCGTGCTCTGTAATCTGCCACGAGACGCTTAACATGGCCAGTGGTTTCAAAGTGCTTATTCACATTCATAGCAACCGCTTCCATCTAACATAACATGCTTTTCTTTATAAAACCAGGGGAGTCGATGTGATCAGATACTGATCTACTGCGCTGTTCTCACAGCACAAAGGCTATTCACAGCCTGGAACTGCATCAAACACTTATTTTATTATTTTTTTTTATGAAATGTGAAATTGCCTTGAGAGCTTTCAGTTGAAAGCTTAGAGGTCAGCGGAATCTGGTCGTCTTTGGCTGACTTGCTCTCAAAAGTACTTCTGCCTGTTTTCAACCCATTTATTGAAAACAGCTCTATTTATCTTTAAAGGCGGCGGCGCACACACGGATGTTTGAGATCAGAGACAACCGGCAGTTAAGGCCAGCATGATGGATGCTGTGACAATTCTGTTTTTATTCCTCTGGCTACAGGGAGAAGAAAACATCCTCAGGACGAAAGGACCACATTTAGGATCTATGAAATCTGAATGTGATTCAAAGAAGATTTTACAAAATGGAAGTCATGTTTGTTGATCCCTTTTATTCATTTAATTGGTAAAAATAATAAAGAAATATATTTTAAAAATCTTGCGGTATCTTTATCTTGATCTGCCAAGATGAGCTTTAATACGCGTCTGCCCTTCCCCACCTTAGCGGCGCACAATTACTGTACTTTCCAGACTTTAAATCACTCTGGATTACAAGTAAAAAAAATGTATTCTAGTCTAAATAGAGGTGCAGGAAGTTTATTCTGTTGAGGAAAGGAGGAAAGGAAGGTGCAGAAGTTAATTAGACTTTAACAAACACACATCCCAGAAGACGTGCGCTTCACTCACCCTGCAATTACAACAAGCAACTGCTGCCATTTTGAACTGTTAGCAGCTTAAAATAATGTGTCAGGTTTACTTCAGCCTCGGCCTCCTAATTAGAGGTAATTAGAGGGTGGATTGGGCTTGGACACAACGTTGGATTTTTTTAGGTCTGATCTAAACTTTCCCTTAAAGTTCCTATATGACATCAGCAGGCATAAGATTACGCTGTTCCTCCAAACTAGTTCTGCATGTTCCACCTTATAACATGTTGATGTTGTCCAACCTACTTTTAGGAAACTGAGCATCTAAATCATCTTTCGTTGAAAAAAATCTTAGAAAGGGTCATGACCTGCCAACTGGTTCCTGTCTGGTTTGATAAATACCAACCTAGCTTTTGTAAAATGCATATTTAATCAAAATTTATGTAACATTTGCAGCTCTAAATGATAAAAAAAAGAAAGAAAAAAAAAGGCTTCTTTGATTGTAAATGTTGAGGGCCCCTGATCCAGGGGCCCCCATGTAAGCCAGTGTGCATTCTCAGATGAAGTACTGTTCTCTTTAATAACGTGTTAGAAGACTTACTGGGTGAAACTGATGTCTAATTTACATTCAGACTGGAGCTTAAAGGTGCTGGAGTTCATTTAAATAGACGCCTGCAGAGGAGAGGACAAAGTGATGATGAGGAGCTAACTTCATCCTCCAAAGCCAGCTGCTATAAATAGGATTGTGCATTTATAGTTTAAAGATGGTAGTTCTGTGGGATATTTCCATTAAAACACGTCAGAAGTTCAATTAGAGCTACGGAAATTCTGTCAGGAATATGAGCCTCGGCTAACAGAAGCAACATTTTTGGGCTCACTTGGATTGCGAATTTCTGAGGGTCATCATGTAAAACTTATTTATGCTGTCAGTCTGAATCAGGATGTTGTTCACATTGAGCTATATCTTTCAGCGGCCGGTGGAAAACTGGAGATGTATGTGTGTGTAAATGGGAGACAAAGCTCAACATATTGGCATTCAGAATGATTCATTTCTTCTCGGACTGACCCCACGGTCACCTCAGTCTACCTCCATCTCATCCTGTCCTTCATCTGCTCTCAGTGTCTTTACATCTCACCTCCCTCACCTCGTCTCTTCCAGGCTCCCGACTCCCTAATCCTGTTACATGTTTCAAAGCCTTTGTCAGTTTCTCCATTCAGTTCGTTGTTTTCAGTCTACTAAGGAATTTGCTCGGCTTCACTTTGAATTTTAACACGTCATACAAGTCAGAGATCTTTTCTTAAATTCCATCTGTTCCAGTTCTGTTTTTCTTTCCTCTTCCAATCTGCTCTGGAAGGGGAAAACTTCCCTGTGATTTCTCCTGGAAACCTCGTGAGTGATAATCTTTTCTAAGCAGATTTAAGCCTTACAAAATCTATCCACAGACAAGGTGAGCTCTGTCTCTTTAAAGGTGGTTGTAAATCTTTCGGAAATCATCTGAAACACACGGGGCCCTATAATCAGGGTGAGGCCCCGGGGCCAGCAGCCGATGCTGCTCCCTGCAGACAGCCATGTTGAAAGAATGCTCCTTTCTTCATCAGCTGTCGGGTTTAAAAGCGTTTATTTGATGCACTTATGTTGCCCAGCTGACAGAAAAATAAACTCTTTTCACTTTTGCTCTTCATGGAAAAAATATTTTCATGATTGAAACTAATGGATAGAAATGTTACAATAATCTAGTCCTTTGTTTAATATTGAATTTTGTTAAAATTTATTAGAAAAATATCCAAGGCGGTGAGTTCTTGTTATAGGGGCTAGATGCGGAGAATAATTCTGGGCTTAAATCCAAACAGATGATCTGATGTGAGTAAATCAAACTTATCTGAGAAAAGCTTTCTGTAGTGGAGGAAACGTTAACATCTGGGCTCATGCAGGCAAACGCTTCAAATTACAACGCTACTGTAACAGTCACTGACTACAAATGAAGAAAACTGTAATTTAACAGGCTTTTATATTAATATTACTTAATGTTCCATAAAAAATAAATGAAATCTAATGATGAGTAAGTTACCCTGAGATGAGTTAATGGAAGACAGTTTCATATAGCCGTCACTGATCAATTACAATGGGACTGTTTTAGTGTGTACTTGTTCCTTTACATAAATCTGTGTTTGCGTGCGTGTGCGTGTGTGTGTGTGTGTGTGTGCGCACAGGACTCAGGCTGCACGGTAGGATGTGACTAATGAACTGTCACTTTCACAAAGACTCACAACCGTGCACAAACACATGTCCAATATATTAACAAATGTCAGCGTGCTGCAGAGCACTCACGGTCTTTATGAGGACAGTCATTTGTCAGCTTCTGAGAGAGTTTGGCGGCGTTCCTCTGACGCCGCTGCGAATGGTGCCCGAGTACTTAGTCAGATATAGATTAAGTTGGAGATCATTCCAGGGCAACATGGTTTCAAGTTGGCATTTAGGGGAGCACAGGGTCATATTATTATTTATAGGCTATTAAAGAGCGTCTAGCTGGTAAGTAGTGAAATATTGTTCCTAGAGGAGCTTGATGGAGGAGTGGCTACCAGTGCAGAAACTCATGACTGGAGTGTATAAGGGAGAACATGGGACTGAAGCGAGTATACAGGAGCCAGAGCATTTAGAGAATTAAAAACCAGGAAGAGAATTTTAGTATTGATCCTAAATTAAATTGGAAGCAAGCGCAAAGAAGCCTGCACCGGAGTAATATGCTCATATTTTCTTTTGCCAGTTGGAAATTGGGCTGCAGCGTTTTGCACAAGCTGTAGGCGTGACAGAGCACGCAGGCCAACTCCTAGTAAAAGGGAGTTGTAGTAATCCAAGCAACAGGTTATAAAGATAAGATTATTAGTCCAAGTGGGAAATTCAGGCTGTAAAGACTGAAAGTGGATAGGGTCAAAATAAAAGTTACAGAAGTGAAAAACAGATTAAAAAGACAGTACAGTGTAGAAAAAAACATAACACAAGCTAAACTGGAAATATAAATATGACAATATAAATGTACAAAAACATTACCTACCCACACATACACATACACACACATGCCCACGCATGCACACACACACACACACACACACATATATATATACACACAGCCATAAAGTATTCACACCCAACCACAAACATAAATATATTTCATTGGAATTTAATGTGACAGACCAACACAAAGTGATATGCAATTGTAACGTCGACAGAAAATTGTACATGATTCAAAACATTTTCTACAAATAAAAAAAATTAAATAAAAGTGATGTGTGCTAAAGTATTGGTATGGAGTGAAAAAAGAAGAGAAGATCTGTTATTTTGTCGGGGTGAATGCTGGTATTTGGAGTCTTGATGCTGCAATCTTCTCTGATATAAAACTAAATCCTTAAAAAGGGACACAAAAATTCTGATGGCTGTAAAAGCAGAACTCTAAACGAGCTCTGGCACATCTGGAGGGTGAACAGCGTATGTTTTTATTGCAGCGTCTAAAATTTTTCTTACACTCAGTTTTGGGGATAAAATATTAATCATACCTCCCAGTTCAAAGCACTGAAGAGATATATTTTATTACTTTCACCAAATATTATTAAACAACACTGTTTGCAATGCCTGCTCCCTGCTATTCATTGTACTAAATCAAGTGTATGAATACACACATTATGCCTTTTTATCTTCACATGGACTTTGCATTGACTTCCGTTCATCTTTCATTCATTTCTTCAGCCCAAGTCTGACCCTAACCAAAGCTCAATTCACACCTTAGTCCTAAACCTGGCCCAAAAGCAGCGCTTCCCTTTGCGGGAACCGGGTTTCGGTCCCCACAACGTAGTATGTGTCAGAAAAATAGTCCCCACAATGCATCAAACACATGGTACACACACGCACACACACACATTCCATGCTGTAATTATTCATAAAAACAAAAAGAAGCTAGAATTAAAAGGCTGCGTGTAGAGAACCAAACACAGCCTCATTGCTCCATAGAATTTAAAAGGCAAAGTACACAAAGCTGTTGCTGCCCATCAGTCTGTAAAGTCTGCAAGGCCTTTTTCCAAATAAATTGGAATCCATCCATCCCCGGAGAGAAAGATTAGACACAGGAGGAAAAATATTTAGGGATATTGCCAATGCGTTCAGGCAAAACGATGATAATCAACAGACCCAAGAGCTCCATTTCAGACGCTACACATCTCAGTATATGAAATGTTTATGAGGGGCCATTTATTAAAACACTGAGCAAGTATAGCCTGGTTAGAATGGCTGAAGGACAAAGTTATAACGAAATAAAGCACTAGATTTATGGAACAATGTTCTTTTTGCAAGCATAGATGTTTGGCCGTAATACACAGTACAACGGCAGCCCATCAGCATAAACATCTGAAAGCTAATGTGGAGCAGGGTGGTAGAGGCGCGGCATTCTGGAGACAAATGATCCACCGTCTGAAGTTTGGTCATCACTGCAGAAAACCGTCAAGGTGTTGAAAGGCCTGGTGTTAAAGGGACAGTGTTACATGTTTTTCAGGCACATGGGGTCATTTTCTAGCACAAACAAGTAACTGTTACCTTCAGTTGTTATAAAAACGCTCTATCTATTAAATATCACATAAATCACTTCATAATTTATCGTCCTGAAATTTGGCCTCTGTCTCTTTAAGAAACTCCTGCTCTTTTTGAAACTCCGCCTTCAGGAAGTCATCACAACATGGCTCTTCTAATTACCTTTTAAAAAACATCTTTACCAGCTTTGAGAAGTAGATCATACAATGAGCTCAGCAGACACACAGTTCCACCATAAAGGAGGGACAAGGACAGGGACAGGGACAGGGACAGTCCCTGTAATGCATTATAACAGGAACTATTTTCTGTTATAATGCAGGGAACTGTCCCTGAATTATAACATCAAAGCTCAAAAAAAGTTGATTTTACATAAAACTGTGCCTTTAAGACCTAATCCTCCCCAAGCTACTGCCGAAGAATGTTTAGAGATCTGTAAAAGCAAAGGATTTGAATGGCATTACTTACAAATGTCCACTTTGTTGTGTGGCGTCGGTCAGCTGGCTGACAGAAGTATTTACTATTATGCATGAAGTTAAGGACTCAGAGAGACACATGGCCAGAGAACCTGATACCATGCAGACTGTAATAAATAAAGCTCAGGGTGTCCAGGTTTCTGAGGTGTCCTTCACAGTAAGTTATAGACACACATCAGCATGTTTGCTCTTTATCCTCGATATCGTTTTTGCGACGCATTAACACATCCTCGCTGTGGAGATTTCCATCTCCCTCCTCCTTTTCTCCTCAGCTCTTCCCCAAGCGCGTGCATGCAGGCCCGGACAGATGGCCACGCGATGTGCTCTCACTCAGCAGATGCACACTAGCATTAATCATGAAATAAAATATTAAAATAGAGCTTTTAACTCTTGCGAGGCATGTGGGACTTCGTGGAAGAAGTGGCTGCTCATTTCCTCTTGATCATTTCAGATCAGCTGAACTTTTCATGGGATTCTGATGTAAACAGCTCACATTTGCTGTGGTAAGGTTGCATCACCAGTAAGGAATTTGCCGTGAATAAAGTTTATTTATTTTTTTTATTATTATTATTTATTTATGTAATTTTTACCTTTGAGTACATAAATTAAAAATACACACATTGCTCAAAAAACTATATATATATAAAGAAAAAAAACTAAACAGAAATAGTTCAGTTACCATCAATGACAAGAATGCAAAGTGTAGACCAAAAAAGTGTCTTTTAATAAGTGTCTAATAAATGCATAAGCTTATTATAGTTTCACTTTTTACAGGACCTGTTAAAAGGGCAATAAAAAAAAAATCAAACATAAAATCCTGTATTTGTTGATAAACTAGGTTTTAGGGGAATTGGGGGAAAACATCGTGAACATTTTGGATGAATATTTATGAAGCTTTTGCTCTAAGGAGGAACTACAATCACTTTGTAGTATTTAGGAAATGTCAGAAACAGAAATGAAAACAATTGTGAACATCTTACCTGCATAATGTCTGTCAGTGCTTTCATTTCTACACCGACGGTAGAAATGAAAGCACTCCTCCACCGGGCTGTGCCAGGTGCGTCTCCGTGGAGAACGCCTGGCCTGGATTCAGAAAGCGGGATGAGTGAAAATTCAGAGGCGGTTCATGGGTATGCACATGTACAAATCCAGTTTCAGAAAACCAGGCAGCAGAAATTCTGAGTCAGTTCTTTTCTAGAGGAGCCCGTCGATGTTGGAACGCTGCGCCTCTGCTGGCGTCTTCATCAGGAGGCTGATCAAACGGCAGCTAGATGTTTTATCTTTAATATTTTTAAGCATTCCTGTTTTTTGCCACATCAATAATTTATCTCAGTAAACTTACACCCTGCACACTGCTCTGCTCAAATAGGAGAAATTCTTTGTGCTGCACTCCATTTTAGCGGCAACAGGATGCTGTCAGGAAGGTTAGTGCGGCAGTTAGACGTTGAGGCCTTTGAGGAGGATGGGAATCGATCACACATAAACATAATGAGGTCATGACGAACTCGGGAGTTCAATCCTTAGCAGGTTTTCTTTTATGTTCTTATCATCAATCACCAATAGCACAAATGCCGTTTTACTTACATTTTAAGTTTAAGCTGAGCTTTTTAGACATCACGACTTGGATGTTTCACTAAATGTTCCTTATTACCTGATGTGATAATGCAACAGTCATTAATATTTGGTTCTAATAAAAATCACTCAACATTTTTGTTTATTTTTTTTTTTTTTTGGAAATGAGAGAAGTGAAACTCAAGCATGAAACTTTAGTTCTTTATCAAATCACACTTACTCATTGACTTGATTTCTGCTACGCTACCTCACGCTATTTTGCAGCAGCGATACCAATGCTTTTTGTGTTAATGTTTTGATATTCTGCTTATGCCATCATTAGCATTTCTAGTTCTACTGGTGGAAAATGTGCACTTTGAGGCTTCTTAATTCCTCACAGAGTATCTTCTATTGAGAATTTGCTAAGCCTGCTTTCTGAAACAGGTTCCTGCTGGCTGAACTCATTTGAGGAATGTTCAGTCTGTGAAGCTTTCAGTAGTTTTCAGGTTACATTCTGTTTGTACTAAGGAAGTAGTTTCAGGTTTTCTGAGTTTACGAATAATAAACTGAAGCCGAATCCACTCTGATGTTTTATTAGGACCATTTGTGTCCATATTTTCCAGCCCTGTACTGCTTCGCAAAGAGGAAAAACCTTCATGCCACAGAATAACATGAAAAGAATCTGGATTTTCCTTAGTGTTGAATATGTACTATCAGCCAACAATGTCTTGTTGACAGGAATGACCGAGATGACATCAGCCTTTATAAGAGCATTCAAGTACAAGGCAATTCAAGTCTATTTTAAGGCACATTTCAGCAACTGGACAATTCTAAGTGTTTCTATTTAGTTTATATTATTAAAAAAACAAACAAACACCAAATGAGTGAGAAACATTATATTGCAGTGGAAAAACAGTCAACAGTTTATGATATTACAGTTATTAATAGAAGCTATCCTGAAACAAATGGGTTTCCGGCCGTCATTTGAAGGAACGTCGTTTGCTTTATCGTTTCTACAGTTTTCTAGAAGTTTGTTCCAGATTACTGGAGCATAAAAACTGAAGATGTGCTGCTGTATTCTGGAACAGCTGCAGAGGCTTCACAGCACAGACTGGGTGGTAGAACCCGGATCAGGAGATGACCTTAGCCTGCAACAAGAGCTTAAAGGTGATGGGCATTCATTCATGACGATGTGTCAGGGATATAGTCCAAGATTTGTGCTGAGACTATCTGGTCGTCAGGTGGGAATGGAAGCGAAAGCTGGGTATCATCAGCATAGCAGTGGTGGGAGAACCCATGAGGTCAGATGATCTTTATGGAAGATCATCTCCTGTGCTGCAGAAGTGCAACCAAGTCAGGATGCATTGAATGACTGTCCAGTGTCCATTCACACCAGACATGCTCTCTCTGCGCAGCAGGGAGAACTTGACTGTCATTCTGGCGTTGGTGTCAGAGCCGAGACATGAAGATTAATTGGTTTTAGATAAAAATGGGAGGGAGAGACCAAGTGACAGTTTTCTATGTGAGTTGGAGGACGAGAATCGATCTCACCACCCCTGGGCGGGCTCTGCAGGGGTAGAAAAAGTAAAAAACATTTTATTCAGTTTTCGGGTGCTAGCTTATTGCTCTGTCATAGTGGTGAGCATTCAGTCTCCACGTTGTCCCTGAAATGCCCATGCAGTAAAACATCGAGTAAGTATGCCAGTGAGCTTTAAAATATCCAGCTGTCATCACAGCTGCTGTTGGCCTTTGCTTTCTGACAATTTTGGAAATATAAAATAACACCTGCAGAGAGAATCTTTTTTCAGTTGAAGTTCAACACATTCTTAGCTGGATATTGAAAACGCTCATCTTTATCATAAATAAAAAGTGATGTCACAGGAGGACAACCTGTTGGTACTAGAGCAGAAAGATGTTTGGAAAGAGTTTTTCATTATCGTCCACATCATTTGTTTTCGTTGGAAAAGTGCCAAAATGTTGTACTGCTGAGTTTTTGTTGGAACATGAAAGTCAGGTGTGAATATAAATGAACCTGCAAACCACAATAAACCAGTGTTGTGGTCCAATCTGGATGGCTAATAAAATGCAGTTGTAAATTAAAAGAAAAAAAAATCAGAATTGAAGTACGGGGGAAAAAATTTGCTGACTGTGCTGAAACCATCCCACACAAGAAATCTATAAATACCCAAGAAAGCCTGGAAAATTTGGTTCAGTTCAGCCGGGAGCGCTGAGACAATCCCACACATTCCCCTGATAACTCCAGCCAGGCCGACTGAAAACACTAAAAACTCGGATCCACGGAGCAGTAAAGCAGCATGCAGCCTGCAGTCACACATCTTCATGGTAAAGCTAACAAGGACAGTGGAAAACCAGTGAAGAATACAAAACAGTCACACAAGTCAGTGCAGTAACCCAGAAGGATTGTAAATGCCTGATATTAAACGCTACTAAAATTCAAGTCTCTGATTTGAGCAAAGAGCAGAACCTCACCAGCAAACTTTACTATGTGATTCTTTGGAAACTCAGAGCTTCATCCTTCACATGTTCTTACTTCCAATGGAACAAACACAAGACTGTGACCACAAAACGTTTTGAAGTTATGCAGAAAACCCTGGATGCATAACAGAATTCAAGGGTTTTGATAATTGGCTTGAACTCAGACATGATCATAAATGGAGTACCACATGGCTCAGTGTTAGAGCAGCAGCACCATGTAGAGGCTGAAGTCACCAAGGCAGTTTGACTCCTGGTCCTGATCATTCCTGCATGTTTGCCCTCACTCTCTCTGCCCTTCTTCCTGTCCAGCTGCAGTTGAATGAAGGCAACTAATGTCACACACTTTTAAAGCAAGATATTTATACACTGCTGTTGATCAATATAGTCTGATTTAGCTGTGAATAATTGCAAATATTTGCTGGAGGGAATTGTTAACAAAGCAAATAATTTAGCTAAAAATTTGGGCATCACCTGATTATCTGGAAAATAATAGCCAAAAAGTTTGGTCTTTCCTATTGGACACATGATTCTTAATCTAGCGCAGTGATGGATCTTATTTAGTATTTTGAAACGGGTGTAAAGACGCTCGTTTTTGCTGTTTTAAACAATCTCTTAAGTCCAAGCACTAAATAACAATATTTGCAATAGCTAAGCACCAGCAGTTTGCTATTGCTGACCGCAGCATGAGCAGAGTGAAACATTATTGGAATGCAGGAGCACTGAGCTACGTTTAGCACAGATACCTTAGTTTAGCTAGCCTTTAACTTTTGAGATAAACTAACATTTAACAAATTTAAGACTAGAAGATGGGAAAGAAAAATACCCATAAAGCTGACTGTCACTTCACTGGACAGTCAGTAATTAAAATATTACTTGTATGAAATCTGAATAGTTTGAATTATTGATAGCCTCAGTCCTGTCTTGCTCTAAGGCCTGCTCTGTTTGGAATACTGTAGTGTTAAGCCTAAACAAAGCAAAAACACAATTTCCATCTCCAGCAGTTGTTGGGCAAAAGGCCCCAGTTTCACTCAATAAAACCATCAAGAGTCAGAGATGGTGGTGGAAGGAAGCATCTGCTGCAGTGGTCTGTGTTGCAGAGGCTTTGACCAAGCTTCAAATCCGCAAAGACGCTTTGCATTATAGTCAGAGTTATCCATGTTATGTTCTGCATGTAATGATGCATTTTTTACCTATTGTTCTGCATCGGGTCCACAGTAGTACCCAGATTTTCTTTTTTAAAACAGCTGCTGCCCAACAGATCACAGCAGAAGAGATTGAACTCTTCACAGCAGATTAACAGATGATATGCAGCATCGAGCTGCAAACACTGAAGGGTCTAAGCTTCAAGGAGAACACATTACTCTGTTTCTACTTCTTGTAGACAGTTCAGCCTTTGTTTCAGTCTGCTGGAGGACTGAGGTATGCACTGCACACTCCCCCTCCACTTCTCACATGATGAAAATTGGTTTTGACATATTCCTGTTACTCCTGCAATCCACATCCATCTGGTTTGTTTCGTTGAGATACGAGAGGAGAGCATTATTTGTTTCACTGTTTATAATTCTGTTCTGAATCCAGGATGTGACATCAAGACCGTATCAAAGAACCAACAACCTCCCAGGGCCGACATAGCAGCTGCTGATGCCAAGGCTGACAGTCCCCACTGCCGAGAGAGAGAGACAGAGAGAGAGAGAGAGAGAGAGAGAGCAAGAGAGAGAGAGAGAGAGCAGAGAGAGGGAGAGAGAGAGAGCAGAGAGCTGACACACAGGTCAGACACTCAAGTTGTTTTTAAGGAAGTAGCCATCAGCCATCTGACTCAATAGAAGACTCTCTTATTAGGAACTATGGGAACTGATCAGCTGACCACTAGGGACACCTGTGTCCTTTGTTTTAATTGGTCACTTTTTACTGATTCATGGAGTCTAGAGAAGGATGTTCCTTAGCTCTGTCCATTAGGACTACAAACATGACAGGAAGCAGCTGAGAATGGTTATTGTATTTTAACGTAAAACTGAAAGGAGGGACTGTGAAAACAAAAAGCTGCCAGCTGATACCAGAGCTGCTTCTACCTGCTGATGTGGCTTCATGTCAGATAGTCCCTCTCTATCTTAATGTTGGTTCCAGGTTTACATGCAGTGGTGTCTGCTTTTCCACCTGAACCCCTAGGCTGCCTTAGGGACTTAAGCGAGACGGATTTTCTGATAGACTTTTCCAGGGACGGCTGGTATAAGTGGGCTAGTAGGGCTAAGCCCTCCCTGACATTTACAATAAAGTTGTTAAAATAAACAACTTAAAAATAACTGCCTAAAAATAATAAGATTTTATAAATAATGTATCACATTTTGTTAAATTTTCAACAAACCTGCCTGCCAGCCTGCCTGCCTGCCTGCCTGCCTGCCTGCCTGCCAGCCTGCCTGCCTGCCACGCCAGCCAGCCACGCCAGCCAGCCACGCCCCCTCGGTTTGCAGCCCATTGGGGCTCATTTTGATCAGCACAGGGCCATCAGTCGCCACTGAACTTTTCACCTACAGCTACACACAGCATGTTGACCTTTATCTTCCAACATGTGCTACATCCAACAAGCACAGATAACCTGACAGAGAGGGAGACGTTGCTACCAAACTACATCTAGATTCATTCAAATTACTCTACGACTGTTTTCTGAAGGATATTAAAACAGGGGCTAAACTTTTTTTTTTTTTCAATTTTCATTCAAAGCTTTATTGTATTCTGCTACCATCAAGAACTCGAGAGTCTTATTTTGTGATATTTATGTATGTAAAGGGTAAAAAGATTCCTCTTGAGTATTTTTCATCTGTTGTAATCATTTAAAATAGGAACATCATTTTAATATTCTATACTGGTTTAGATTCTCAGTCATCCAGGAAACGTAACATCCTGATAGTTTAATGAACAGAAGCCAACTGACTCCTGTTGTTTCTTCAAGAAACAAAGTTAAACTGTCAAAGTAAAGCTGAGAGCGTGTGCCTGTATTTTACCGTGGTTCTCAGAAGCACTGCAGGTATCCTCGAACAAAACAACTCCAATTGCGAGTCAATGTTTAATGTAGTACGAGTTATTAATGTTTCAACCGCCAGATGTCTGGGAGCCAATAAAAATCATGGTGGAATCAAAGTATCAACTCTGCCTGGCCAGAGTAAAGGCCTTTTAATGTTTGATGGAAGAACAACAAGACTGGCTGAAGATATTCAGATTAGAAATGCAGAGCCGGTGTTGCATTTCCTCTTCCTAACCAGCACAGTATAAACTGATCTTTGCGGACAGGAAGCCGGAGCAGCGGAGGAAGAACATGTGAGCTCATTGTCTCTCTCCTGCTGTTTACTGTTTGAATACTGCCAGTCGGCTGGCAAATCTTGGCCCAGGCATTCAGCCTGTCAAGCTGTCTCCCTGCACTGTAGTTCTCCTCTAAAATTCAAATACAACGGAACAAAAACTCCAACTAAAAAGGGCAAAGTAAGGAAGTTATTTGTTTAAGATGATTACACAGCTTGGAAGATGTACAGTAATTATACGGTACCTTGCAGAAGTGTTAATAGAGCTTGAATTTCTTTTCCACATTTTGTTGTTTTTACAACCACAAACTTGCATTTTGGTGCAATTCTTTTTTGCTAAGGTTTTTACAACCACAAACCTAATAAGCGTCATATCAGGTTTTTGGAGGCAGATGGACGCTACGTTGTTTGGATGGTTTTTAAATAAATGCGTCCCAAAATCAGAAATGTGCAGCATTTATTTTCACTCTGACAGCCCAAAATCCACAATAATCCTTTCTTAAATCTTATTTTCCTAATTCATAAGCAGAGTTTAAATGTGTATATTAGTCTCACCATTAATGCAACAGTTCTGCTTCTGTTAGTCTGATAGAGAACAACTAGCATAAAGACAAAAAGAAAAGCTGGGGAGAAGTGTAAAGCAGTGATAGGTGTGTATATGGGCTGCACAGTGGCGCAGTTGGTAGCACTGTTGCCTTGCAGCAAGAAGGTCCTGGGTTCGATTCCCGGCCGGGGGTCTTTCTGCATGGAATTCGCATGTTTTCCCTGTGCATGCTGGGTTCTCTCTGGGTACTCCGGCTTCCTCTCACAGTCCAAAAACATGACTGTCAGGTTAATTGGTCTCTCTAAATTCTCCCTAGGTGTGTGTGTATGCATGGTTGTTTGTCCTGTTTGTCTCTGTGTTGCCCTGTGGCAGACTGGTGACCTGTCCAGGGTGACCCCGCCTCTCGCCCAGAACGTAGCTGGAGATGCACCAGCACCTCTGGATCCCACTAGGGACAAGGGTGTAAAGAAAATGGATGGATGGGTTTGTATATGTAGGCCACAAACAAGGGCCTGGAACACATTAGCAGTGAAATTGTGTCTTTTCAACATTTGCAGAATATCAACAAAGTTTTGCACAAATTTGTAATGGAAACACAGCTATTGAGAGTGAAGGGCATGATCAGATACTCTAATGGAGTATGAATGCAGTTTTTGATAGTAGGCACTTTTAAGGTTTACTTTGGAGGAAATTGAAGTTCAAAAGCAGAAGAAATCAAACACAGAGTGTATTTAGTTTTGATTGTTATTTAGTCCTGAGTTCTTAATGCATGTTCAGTGGATTTCATCTTTCCAGGCAACAAAGAAAAAAAAAAACTGCTTCCTGGGGAGAAACTGATGGATGAATCATTCTAGCAACCTGAGAGTATCAAATCTTTTTCACCTTATCCAACAGATGGAAGAGCAAAAAGCAGCAAATCAGTAGCGCAATCATTCCCGAGGCTTACATGGAGACAAGGTGAGGGCGAGATCTTTGAGGCAGATTTAATGCAGATCATATTTTTTGTGGACGTTTGAAAAATCTGCCGGCTTAGCTTCTGAAGAGAGAAACTGCTGTCTGTAAGCAAGAGGGCAGACAAAATGATTCAGTTTGCTCTTGCAAATACGAGCTGTGGGAAAAATAGGGAACAAAAATGGTCACAATGATTAACAGACATTGAGCTAAACGGGTTGAGTTTGGTGTGTGATAGTTTTAAGAACGCTCCCCGTTTAGAGTGGAGGCTGATATAGGAGAAGGTAAAGGTTCTGTTGAGATAAAGCAATTTTTTAAACGTAATACAATTCTATCCGATAAATATGCTCAGGTAAGAGTATACGTACACACGGTTAAAAACTACATGAAAGTAGAAATGTGGCACATTCATGTGAGTAAATATGGCCAGGAACATCTATCATCTGTAGAATAATTATGATGAACAGAGAAGCTGGTCAGAGTGGATCTGGATGGAGCTAATCCAGAACAATTCTGGAAGAAAACTTGTCTCGAAAGAACTGTCATGCCCCCCAGGGGAGGAAAACCTCACTCTTTGACGAACCCTGTTCATGTGTTGGAATATCCCAAATCTACATTTAGACCAGGGGTCTCAAACTCCAGGCCTCAAGGGCCGGTGTCCTGCAACTTTTAGATGTGCCTCTGCTGCACCACCTGAATAGAATAATTAGGTCATTAGCAGGACTCTGGAGATCTGATCTACACAAGAAGGAGGTAATGAAGCCATTTCATTCCAGCGTTTTGTACCTGTGTCACATCTAAAACCTGCAGGACACCTGGCCCTCGAGGACTGGAGTTTGACACCCCCGATTTAGTTCTTTTCTCCTGACGACTGACAATTTTCAATCAAACACATTTATTTTACAGCACATTTCAGCAACAAGACAAAGAAAGTGCTTTACATCTTAAAAACACAAACAAGCAAAGTCATAAAAAAAAACACCGTACAGTCGACAACCGAGAAAACCAGAAACAAACATTACTTTTTGATGAGTGCCATCATCAAAATCATGAACACACATCAAATATTTTGGCCAATGTGGTTCAAAATAAACAGGTGAGAATTTAGTCTTGATTTAAAGGAACTCAGTGTTTCAGCTGTATTGCAGTTTTCTGGACGTTTGTTCCAGATTTGTGGTTCATAGAAGCTGAATGTTGCTTCTCCATGTTTGGTTCTGGATGCAGAGCAGAACCAGAACCATAAGACCTGAGAGGTCTGGAAGGTTGATACAACACCAGTAGATCTTTAATGGATTGTGGTGCTAAACTGTCCGGTTGATTTATAAACCACCAGTATCTTAAAGTCTGCTCTCTCAGTGAAGGACTGTAGAACTGGGTGATGTTCTCTATCTTTCTCCCTGTTTTGTTTCTGTTCAGCTGGAGAAACGGCTTTATTTGTTTCATTTTAATTTTACAACAAGTATTTTAACACGTATTGTACCTCAAGTTTGTAATGAAATATTTCTGCTGTCACGGAAACAATTTTCTGTATGCACATGTATAAAGTTACGGGCATATTCAAACAACATGAGGCACATAAAAACTGATGCGTTATTATTATAAATGAGACCAAACAGAGAACAGCTCCCTGGATTTGCATAGAACTCCACGTAGATGAGCTCCGGTACTGTGTCTCAGTAAGCCAGATATTTCATTAGCCCGGCTGACCTACATTCTCCGCTGGTTTGGATTAGAGAGGCTCGACCTTCTGCTGTCGCTCTTGTGATTTCATGATATCTTGTGTGAACAACTGCAGCCACAGCAGCCATGATTAGTGGCTCCCGCTGCTCTCTGAGATCACTGTGGAGTTCAGGCCTGTGATACTTTAGAGCCCTCATCACAACAAGATGCGCTGTTAGAAACAAAGAACTGCTAAATGAGGTGTCGGTCAGAAGTGGTCAATAATTTACTCATTACTGTGAACAAATCAGCTTCATACAGCCAAATTTGAAGAAAATGAAAGTCTTATTCTTACTATCAGTACAAACATCATGCTGCCCTACGTTGTTGGAATGCTTAAATCAAGAGAAATAATGATAATTAAAATATATATATTTTTTTTTTCCAATTTCTGAATTTATTTAGGATTTTATTATGTTTCAGAAGTGGACTAAATTTAAAATGACTCCAGGTGGCCATCTGGACGCCAGCGAATTTTTCTCCACCTCTGTGATGTTTATCATTCGGCTTGAAGTTGTTTCAGGTGAGAACATCAGCTCAGTGCAGAGCGAGCTGCTGTACGTACCGACGGAAAAAAGAAAGTTCTGCTTTGGTTCCTCTATCTTCTTCACTGGAGCTGCATGAGAAACGTTTGTGTTCCTCTCTGATTTGTTTTGGAGTCATTTTTTCAAGTGGAGCTACTTGTAAAAAAATAGCTCAATGTTCCACACAAACATTCTGCATGAGTTCAGGTTTAAAGCAGTTCTGGGATTGTTCTGTATGGATGTGTATCAAACTGACAACTTTTGTACAATAATACCCTCAATTATTACTGCATTGTCACATAGCTATAAGTATAAGGTTTGTAGGATTGTTCCGATTTTTCTTTTTTGCCCTTTTAAAATTTGCTTGAGCAGCAGTTGATACTTTTAGAAAGGATAAGTCGTTATCCTGTTGTCGCTAACTATTGCAATTTATTTCATTTACACACAAGTGCAGCTTTTATCATTCCATTATCAGTAAAATCTATTGCTCTGTGAAATTACAATTTTGTGGAGCGACTTCTCAACTCAGACCAAAAAATCTGAAATGGTTCTGTAGTAATATCTTCAGTAATACTCAGTCTATTTCTGATTTGTTTGCATCTCAGTAAAGAAGCAGCAAAATTCGAAATGAATCAAATTCTGAGAAATATCTTGTTATTTAAGTTGGATGTAGATTCGTCCTAATTTTTCATTCTGACGCAAATAAAAGGCAACATTATTATATTAAATTCATATTCAAAGGTTCTGCACAATTTTGATTAGATTGGAGTAAATGACACAGAAATGTCTTTCTGTGAAATTATTATGTTTCTGAGATCTAAAGATGTTTAGTTTAGTTTTACAGTAGCTAAAGTTGCATTTTGTCAATTTTGGAGGAAATAAATTCAGGTTAGAAAAAAAACTGCTCTGCTATTTATGTAATTTAAATTATTCTTAAATGTATTTCCCATAAACATTCCATTTTTAGTACCAAGTAAATGATATATCTGCTGTAAAATTAATTTTTTTTTTTTATTGTTGCTGATATGGTATTAGCAGCTGCATGCTGGTATAGAAAGCAAGATGGTCTCCAGTTTAGCCCCATGCTTTTTGTATATGAATCACAAAACTTCCTCCTGTGTATCTATTGAGCTGACTGGTAATAGACCTTCAATGTGAAGGAATGATTGCGATGTTGCTGATTTATTAGCTTTGTAATGGACTGACAATCAGTCCGCTCTTTGAAAACAGTCTTTCAGTTGTCTGGTCATCATTGTGAAAGCAAAGTAAACTGTTACTTCATATAGCTACTGCTGATAAGACAATAAAATCTGTTCACCCATTCATTTATCTGAGGCCGGTTGTCAGGGGAACAGCCTCCCTCCCTCCAGCAAGAAGAGGGCTTGTTCCTCCTAAAAGCACTCTCCAGGGTGACTTCATTATTAATTAAAATCTTCCTGAAGCACAACAGGATTCCTAGATGGCATTTCTTCTAAAACAACATCAGCATACTCCAAGAGGTCTGGGTCATCTGAAGTGTTGTGTGGAGGCGTAGAATAGTGCATGTTTTAGTGTCGATCCGATACACGGCCAGTATCGCCAACACCGGTCCTGTTTCGGCTGTTTTATGTCCTAAATTTTAAATCTCTGCCTGGATATGTTTGCTTATTTTAATTGTACGAAGTTCTTTAATTGGCCTGTGAGTAAATACATTTGCCCGTTTATCCAACTGGACATTTCACTATCTAGCAATTTATCTTTGCAATTTACTGTCTATTAAAAGAGAGCCCCTCAGATTAATTTCCCTCCCTGCTAAGAAGGGCTGGGGGAAAGTTCCTTTAACCAAATTGTGTCATAGGTTTAATTTATTTAAACAAAATAAATCAAAGTTTATAGGTGCCTATACTGAAGCTGAAGTATTGATACAACCACACCAGTATGGATCTAAAACAGATTCCATACTAAGTAGGGAAAACAGATTCTAACTGCTAATTGTTCATTGGCACCAAAGCAGAATCTTCCTTCTGGAATCTTGAAACCACAAATAGTCAGCAGTCTTACTCTATGGAGAGAACTCCAACACAGAGGCAGTCAGCTGGGGGCCTGTGAGTTTCCCCAACACCTGTATACATGGTCCACTCCAAAGAATGAGAGGCTGGGTACCACAGTCTAAACCGCAATTGGAACTTATCCCTAATGCACCTCACTGGCTCTGTCCCACCCAGAGAGGTAACGTTCCATGTCCCTTCAGCCTGATCCGCATTGGAAATCAGAACGGAGGCTGTGAAGGACATGGCTGTGAACCTTCTCGAAAAAACTTTCACAACAGTCATCATCTAGAGGAAGTGCTCCCATTTCTAATGGACAGGACAAAAAAAAAAAAAGAAAACTACCAAAAGTAGCTTCAAAATGTCATTTCAACAAGAAAATAGAGAGCCTGGTTCTTCATCGTAGAGGAATTTATGTCATAATTACAATGGTTTCCTCTGAAAAAAACTAAATGCCTCTGGATTATGGTGCAGTCAAACACACACTGCAGGTGAGGACACAGCTGCAGCTTCGCTTAGACACTTAACAAAGACAGTAGTTTTGCTTCCATCGACCAAATAGTTGCACAATTTGACATTTTCAAAATAAATTTGCTTAATGGAAACACCAATTTCAAAGAAACGCTCATTTATTTTGAACAAATGTTTTGGCGCTAGGATGAGGAATGTTTATTATGTGGACAAACATATTCAGGTGTTTTCTATTTAATGGAAACACCAGAATTGAATGTTTTTTGTTTTTTTTTACATTAGGGAAATATAAAGTTTTGTGCATGTAAGTAAAAGAAACACAGCTAGTGATCGGCTCTATTTTGAGCTGCTGTGGTAAATTATGGCGCGGCTGCTGGTTGAGAACAAACCCTCCTCGCACTTCAGCATTTCATCAGTTCTTCCATCCTTACCTTCCGTCCTCCTGTGTTCAGCCTCAGAGGGGTCAGGTGAGGGTCAAAGATCATGTGAGTGGTTTCGATGTCAATGGGGGACTGTCGCTTCCCGATGGCGCACAAGTTCCAGGCCGAGTTGACCAGACCCCAGAAGGACGGAACTAGTGAAGAATGAGAGGGAGACAGAAACAGAGCTACGTTTTCATTTCAGGTAAATCCAACAGAAAGAGAACAGAGAAGCTCAATTATGTTGTGATTGGAGAAAACAGGAAGCTGAGATCTTAATTTACTTAAATCCAATAATAATAAGAGATATCCTATTGCTAGCTGCTCATCCATGGGATTAAATTATTTTCACTTAAGCGACTTTCCCCATCTGAGTGTCTGTGCTGCAGCACATTCAGTTTGAGATGAGATCAGATGTGCCGGGTGCCAAGGCTGTCCTGGAATCCATGTAGGTTTGCGTTAGTATAGAAAGAACTGAGTGGGAGTTGTAACCATTTTTACACCTAGTGTGTGAAGATGCAACAGAGCAGACCAAAACATTAGCTTGGTAAGGCAGGAAGGAGGAAGGTTTTCAAGAGAAAGCAGAACTGAAGGATAGATGACAAAAAAAGAATTTAGAACCATTTTATGAACAAAACTGGAAAATGCTGAATTTGCAACTAGACATGTCTGCTAATAATAGGCTCAGTCAGCGGTTTGCAAAAGAATGATCTTGCATTTTTGATGGTCAGCCATTCTTTACCCTTCATATTGTTTAACTTGTTCTAGCTGAAGAGTGGAAGGATTGAGCCAACCTAGGCTATGTTCACACTGCTGACTGAAGAGACCCAATTCCGATATTTTGTCAAATCGGACTTTTTTGCCAGGGCCGTTCACACTGCCACACATACAGTATGTGACCTGTATGTGTTCTGCAGTCTGAACGGGCAAAGGACCTGAAAGTGTCCCGCATGCGCAGTAGAGGGCGAAATAGCGTCAGCGTTCTGTCTTCTGCCAACCGCCATAAAAAGAAGAAGTGCTCAGTGTTTGCGAAGTAAACATGGAGGCTAATGGTGGAGCATAGCTTACGTATTTGAAGTTGTTGTCTGGCCAGAGTAGCAAATTAACAACTTAATCCTCATTATAGTCCGTCGTGGTTGTTGTTGTTATATGTCCTGCTTGTGGGTATCAGGGTGCAGAATAGTGAGATTTGTCCAGTATCAGTGACGTTCAGTTCGGATGAATGTGACCTCAACGTTAGGCCGCGTTTGAATCAGGTACCTATCGGATACCCAAGTGGCCTGGGTCGCATTCGAAAAGAATCCGACCTGCGCTGTTCAGACTGTCATGAAAAGATCAGATACAGGTCATGTTACGTAAAACAAATCGGAATTGGGTCACTTCAGCCTGCAGTGTGAACGCAGCCCTGGTCTGACTGTTGATCCACATAGTTTGCATCTGAAATAATGTAACCGTAGAAGCAGAAGGTCAGCTGGAAAATGAGGCAGGCTCATCACTGACCTGCTGGGCAGCAAAACCAGACTGAGACCAGAGACAAGAGGCCAGACCCAACCAGTAGAGACAAGAGTTGTCTGACTGAACTGTAACAACATCTATCCACTGTTTGAACCTGCTTCTGTCATGATGTGATCTGTTGAGGACCCGAGCACAGAGGCTTTCAGTGACTTTAATGACGAATAAACAAAAGGAGACTGACAGAGATGATCGCTGGGAGAACAGGCAGCGCAAAAATAATAACCACACAGCAACTAACAAGTAAAGGTAACAATAAGGAGCCAGAGAAAATCAATGAGACCAGAGGAGGTAGATAAAGACATGGGGAACAGGAGAGGCAATCAGGTGATAAGTAACACCTGTTCTGGCAGGCTGGAGGGACTGGAGGGAGGGAAACAAATGAACACAAATGGAGTTAAACAAAGGAAGGAAAACACCAATCAAAATTCACATACACAAATAAAAGGTAAGCATAAACAAAGAAGCTGAAGAGGCAAAGGAATAAGCAATATGAGAGGATCCAAGTAAGTTAAAAACAAAATGATCGAAACTGAAACACCCGACGGTCAGAGCTGCAGGGCCGTGAGGGGGGCGGGGCTTATCTTCAACGATGATTGGGCGAGAGGTGGGGTACATCCTGGACAGGTCACCAGTAGGACTAACAACCACACACACACCCACACACACACCCAAACCCACACACACACACACGCACACACACGCACGCACACGCACGCGCGCACACATACACACACACACCCAAACCCACACACACACGCATACCCACACACACACACACGCACGCACACGCACGCGCGCACACATACACACACACATACATACTTAAGGGCAATTCAGAGAATTTGGTTAATTGGACTGTATCTGTACAGCGCCAAAGCTCTTCACACTACATTCAGTCAGTCACCCAGTCACACACACACACACACACACACACACACACACACACACACCCACACACACACACCCACACACATACACACACAGCCAGTCAGCCTCAGCCAGTTTCCAAATGCTTTATATCATAAAAATATAAAAACATCATAAATACATCATAGAGTTGCCAATTGAGACACCAGTAACAAATATCATCAATACACATCAAATATATTGATCGATGTTTCATTTATGTTTCTAAAGCTGCTCTAACTAGTTTGGTTTTTATTCTTGATTTAAAGGAACTCAGTGTTTCGGCTGTTCTGCATTTTTCTGGAAGTTTGTTCCAGAATTGTGGTGCATAGAAGCTTCTGGTTCTGGAGATGAAGAGCAGAACCAGAACCAGAACCAGAAGACCTGAGAGGTTGGTACAACAACGGCAGATCTTTAATGTATTGTGGTGCTAAACCAGTGATTTATAAACTAAAAGTATTTTAAAGTCTGTTTCCTGAGCTCCAAAATACCAACAATTCTAACGCAGTTTGAAAACCACTGTGCTACACAGAGGATTTAGTGAATATCAATTTCATAGACTGTGACTGCTTTCTGCCACCAAGTGATCCTCTGATACAGTGTGCTCACCAGCTTGCATCATAAAGCCTTGGATGGGCATGTTTGAATAACAGCTTAGCTAAGTGCAGCCAGATGTGAGCTCCACGCGTTTCGCCCAGCAGAAGAGAAGAGGATGATCACATGCAGAGTTCAAACCGACACAACGGGCATGACTGAAATTCAGATTTGCAGAACCATAACACACAACTACACACACGCACACACACTTCAAGCTGATCACTTGATAAACTGTCATGATGTTTGTCAGAGGACGGCTTAATGACAGCTCAGAGTGTGAAGCAGCTGTCATTTTTATAAAGACAGAAAAGCTGAGCCTCCTGAGCTGAGACTGGCCAGAGTTTGTAGAGCCTCACTGGTGTGAACTTATGGCCTGTAAAGGTCACATAGTTATTTTTCTGCATATGTTTTAATAATCATACAGGATCATTTACAATTGGAAGCTAAAAGGACCCAGCAGCAGCACTCAGCCCCGCTCCACTCCACCCCTCTCCATGCAGCCTCTCATCCCTCTCTGTCTGGATTGTTTTGCAGAGCGGAGTGACAGATGTGGCAGCCCTGAACCCTGCTCAGCACACAGCCGTATGTCAACACACCGTCATATCTCCCCAGCTGTGTGTGTGTGTGTAGGCGTGTGTGTGGGTGCATGTTCAGGGCTGAAGACTACCCTGCCTGTCAGGATACACACCAAACAACAAACAGAGGCCAGTCTTTGCAGTTGCAGAAATGATAAAAAAAAAACAAAAAAACCCCCCAAAACATTCCAAACAGACTCAGCCAAATGATTTGGGAAAAGTCGACATGTTCAGAGTTGATCTGTCTTCTTTCTAACTTCTGTAAGATTCTCTGACATGTTGGATACCAATGTCTGACATACGTCTTTACTAAAAGTGAATCATTCTTCCTCTTTCAGTGCATGAGGTTGCTTGTTGCTTTTTGGCTTCTTCTCCTCCTGACCAGTCGAGGTACTGTAAGTTCAGGAGCTTTCTGACCATTAATCGAATATTTTAGTGTTCAGGGGATTATTCACAAAGAATTCTAAGACTAAAAGTAACTCCTGTGACGTCACTTTAAGAAAATGTCTCTCACATAGTGCTGTCATGCCCGCCATGGACAACGCTGGGACAATCGGAACTTTTTACAGCTCATCATTTACTGACTGGTTATTTTCTGTCTCCCCTGGCAGCTGTCTGTTGTCAGTGGGCCTCCTGCTTTCATAACAAGACAAGTTAAGATGTTCAGTAGACTGCTTTCTCAGAATAATTGGCTTGGCTTTACATGCAAAACACAGCAGCTCCATGTTTTCTCATGGCTGATACCTTTTACTCTGGTTGTCCAGAGTCTCACAGCCTTATGATGTGTTGTGCTTTACTCTATTGGTCTAATCAGGCCAAGAGTGTTAAAAGCAAAAAAAAAAAACATCATTTGCAAGAGGCAAATATTATTTCGGGGCACTTTCTGATTAATTCAGCTCATAAATACTTGACCATTTGGAGGCTCTCCCAGATCTCGTATCCACAGATGGTCAGATGAGATGGCCTTAAATGAGAAAATGAATAAAACAAGATGGTGATGAAACTGCAAAAACAACATCCATTATGAGGCAGACGAGCACCGTGAATCTTACACCCTTCATCCCAACACACACACACCCACACACACCCACCCACACACACACACACACACACACACACACACACACACACACACACACACACACACACACACACACACACACACACACTTTACATAGACTCGCTCCAGTTGCATGTCACTGATTCTGTTTGTGTTGAGGCCACAGAACTGGAAATGTTTGTGAATGTTTCTATGTTATGCTTAATATACACAATGTATGTGAGCACAGATAGACAGAAGATGCAAACAAAAATAAAGGGCTCCCAGGAAAAAAAAAAAAAAAAAGCAAAATGCAATCTGATGAGGGGATAAATATGTTAATGTTGTGTTTCCTTTAGAGAGAGAGGAAGCTTGCTCTAGCAGAGCAGGAGAATAATTGGTGTTTTGACTGTTAGAGAGCCAGGAGTGAGGAATCAGTGGCCAGCTGACTGAAAGCAGAGCAGAGCAGAGCAGAGCATGGTGTTGGAAACCACATGCTGGGGCAATGAGGGAAGCTGGACAGGGATAATGCTCTCCCTAAGTGAGTGTTGCACTGAGCGTGTCAGCTTATGGAGCAAATCGATTGAGTTCATACATACACCTCTTTCAGAAAACCAAAGCAATGAAGAAGATTGGTTAGTTGTGGAAAAATAGGAGTTTCAGCATTTCAGAATGGATGTTTAACACGAGGAAGCACAACTCCTCGTCGCCAAGCCTGCAAATGCTCCCATTAACCTCTCCTGGTTCTTTTATGAACCTGTTCTCATAGGAAATGATTCTATTATCAGGCCCTGCTACAGTGGAGGCCTTGAAGGAAGTCCCTTATCAGACATCTGTTCTGAACTCGTGCTGCAGCACCACAGCTCACTGCTTCTGCCTCTTAGACATACTACTGACCTTGTGCTTTTCTTATTTCTCCTAATTTTCTCTTTAGCTGTAAAGAGAAAGAGAATTTTTCCTTTCTTATGAGGTCAAACTGCTTCTAAAGTTTAAATCAATCTGAATGCTTTCCTTTAAAGAACTACAATCCCCAGAGCTACCACAGGCTTCCAGACGTCTTATTTTCCAGATGGACGTCCAGCAGCTGGTCCATCCTGTGTGTGCACATCTATATGTAGTAGCTCTACGTTTCATGCCGGTTCCTCAGTTGGATGAGGACAAACAACTGTCGGCTCATCACACAGGTTCCATAGGAAATGAATGTAGAGGGACATTTCTAAATTAATGTTGAAAACAAAATGGCTTCCTTTAAACCTTTCTGAAAAGAAAAACCTGGAAAATTGAGAATCTTCAAACATATTTGATCTGAGACAATAAACCAATTTCTGAAAACATACATACAGAGATGGTTTATATGTGGGCGATTGCCCAGGGCGGCATCAGAAAAGGGGTGGGCACCTAATAACTAGAAAATAAAATAAATCTTATCTGTCCGTTGTCCCCTGTGTGCTAATACTTGTATGCATGTGTAGTGGAGTAAGTTTCCATTAGTTGCTGTTTAGTACTGGGAGAATAATTTAACTGCATTCTACTGCAAGAAAAATCAGACAATTGCTTGGATTTTAATTGGTTGAGTGCGGCAGGAGGGGCTGCGCTCATATTTTTATATCAAGCCTACAAAATTAAGCATAGTGATTAATCCTAATAAAATTTTAATCAGTTGACAGCACTTATATATATATA
>CAEFZX010015719.1:0-15331 GCA_903066825.1 Alfaro cultratus | reverse complement strand
ATATATATATATATATATATATATATATATATATATATATATATATATTTAAAATAACATTGACTGATACGACCTAAATTCTATTACACATGAAAAGCTATTTCTACAAATAAGGATTAATCTCTGTAAGATATATTATACCATACTTGTTTGCTTTTTTGCTTTTTTACTATAAATGTAAAGGCTAATGTTACTAATGTTACATTAGCTAATGTTACTTTCAAATAAGTAAAACATATGACACAGTTAAATATCACTCTGTATCTCAAAACCCAAATATTTTTTCAGTTTGCTACTCCTGTAATGTTAAAATAAACATAATAGCACCGATATTATAAGTAAATTACAAATGATGCTAATTATAGTTACACACTTAGGAATGACAAAGCATCTGGTGTTGTCATGTTGGTGTGAGGGGCCCCAAATTAAAATCTGCTAAGGGCCCCAAAAAGGCTTGGGATGGCTCTGTTTGGACAGTTCTGATGTGTAACTGTAGGCAGCAGCTCATTAGATTGACCTTTGACCCCAAATCTATTCTATTCTATTCTATTCTGAAGAGTTATGAGGGATTAGTGCACTTGAATAAAACACCGATGAAATAGTTGTAGATGAAAATATTAAAATATGATCTGTCTGCAAAGGCGGGGTCAGTATTTGGCAGCCGCCTCCTCTCGCCGTGCTCTCAGTGAGAGGGGCGGGGTCAGTATTTGGCAGCCGCCTCCTCCCGCCGGGCTCTCAGTGAGAGGGGCGGGGTCAGTATTTGGCAGCCGCCTCCTCCCGCCGTGCTCTCAGTGAGAGGGGCGGGGTCAGTATTTGGCAGCCGCCTCCTCCCGCCGGGCTCTCAGTGAGAGGGGCGGGGTCAGTATTTGGCAGCCGCCTCCTCCCGCCGGGCTCTCAGTGAGAGGGGCGGGGTCAGTATTTGGCAGGTTCTGCCCCGGAGGGTGTGCGAGGAGGCGAGTCTCTCTAGGCATCGACTTGCAAACGGGCATCTCAGGCAGTCCGAGCAGAAAAAGGAAAACCAGGAACCGCTGTAATTTCCAGCCTTTTTTGCGATGTTCTCGACGATATTTCTTCGTCGTCTGCTCTGATCCCGTCCAAGTCTCCGTCTGTTCGGACGCCAGCCGCATAAAGAACCGCAGAAATTGATGCGTGTTGCTCCGCGGTGCTGTTTGTTTTGACCTGGTAAGAAACCCGATTAGCTTCCCTGCTAACTGCTCTGCTTCTGCTTCTCAGCATCTCAGACGCTAACTGGTGTTAGCAGGCTAGGCTAACTGTGTCTTAAACCATCTTTTCTAAAGATGTAAAACGTTCATGTATGTTTTTAATATTTTTCCAGCTGTGTTTGGTCTTCGGTTTAAATTGTGACACCGAAGGACTCTTGAGTTTTAAACAGTTTCTGTCGTTTATTTGTGTTGACTGGGAGCTAACCGCTAGCGGCTAGCAGCACAGAGGCAGTTCTGTCACATCTGTGGCTCCTCCAAGCTAACAGGAAGAGAAAATAAAGAAAACAATATGAAATCATGAGCAGAACAGCAGGAGGCTCTGAGCGTCACATATTGAGTTGTTATCGGTATTTTGTGGGATGTTTTCCGCTGAACTGTTGTGTCTTAATTCGAGGAAGATGCAGATCTCAGGTCAGAATCACCTGTCTGCTCAGGTGTGTGATTGTGTTAAAATGCTGAGTAATAATCTTCTTAAAATGTCATTTTTAAACTGATATGTGGAGCAGCTAGCTGCTGGTTTCGTTTTCTGCTCCGTTTCTGGAGAGCTTCATGTCGCTTCCTGAACGGATGTTTCTCTGTCTGCGCTGGAATGTTCTGGTTCCGAGAGGTTCCGTTTAGATTCTGCTTTTAACGCCACACTAAACAGCTTCCACTGAGTTATTTCTATAGTTTTATCTTTGTTTTTAAAACCGCATTTCTTCTAGTGATGTTAACATTTTATAACATCCGGGTTGAATTGACAGAATAACTGAAATGATCCTGTATTCTAAATAAAAACAGAAGGAGCCACAGAACAGTATTAGGGCAATAGTGTGTGTGTATATATATATATATATATATATATATATATATTTATTTATTTTTTTAATTTATTTTTTTTTTTTAAAGTAGTAAATTTCCACCAGAAAACTAAACAATTTTGAACTTAATCTCAGAAAGTTTATACAAAAAAAGGGGGAAATTTCTGAGTTTAAATTTGACTTTTTTCTAGTAAATTTCTGAGTAATCTAATTTTCTGAGTTTTTGGCAGAAATTTACTTCTATTTTTAAATCTACTATGGCCCTAATTATTGTGAAAGTTCTGGGTCTATAATATCCATTTAGAAGAAAAAGAAAACTTGGAATACTTTATTTGCTTGATTTTATTTTTACCCCTCCAACTCATTTTGACTCTACAATCTTGGTCCACGTGACTAAAAGTTTGGATGGCCTTGATCCTTCTTTTGCCTTTTTGTTGGTTAGAATAACTAACTTGTAATATACATTATTTTAATCCAAATGGTCTGATTTCTTCATGTAAAGTATGTCCTCCAGGTAGTGGTGGGACCCAATTAATTACTGTAATTAATTAATTGCAATTATTGAGTTTTTAGTGGAAAGCCATATATTGATGAAGTGAGCAACATGTCAGGACGTGTTGAGGCCTGCAGAGACGCGTCTGGTTCATTCAGGGGTCAGGATACAGAAACCAGGAATGATTAACGGAGAAAACTGTCCCTCATTGAACATCCTGGAGTTTTAAACTTCTGAACGTTTTGAGTCAAAGTTTCGGTGTGTATTCTGTAGACAACACACACAGAGACTGGGGTCTGTTTGTGCTACATAATGCTAATTGTGCTAATGCTAAAATTAAGATGCTAAAAGCCAGAATTTATTGTGGAAATTCAGTTAATGACACGATAGAGTCAAACAAACTCAATAATTTCCATTTGTAACATTCATCATTTTGGTCTTTTGTCTCTTTCTGCCAAAATCTGGATGATAAAACCCTTCAGTCTGGTGTTTTTTCATAATTCTTCATAATTCATTTTATTTGTTGTTTCTTTTGATTTGTTTATTTATCTTGGATATTTAAAATGTCTTCCAGTTCCAGCGTTTAATGTTTGTTAGCATTTAAAGTTTATTGATCTTTGAGAATGTGACCTTGCTTTATTATTATGCCATAATATTACTTGAAAAAGGTCTCAAAAGAACAATATTATTGTTTATTGTGATAACTTCTGGGTGATTTATCATCCAACACATTTTATTGGTTCGCCTCTTTTATGTCGTTCTTCATTTATTTTTAGCGCCAGCAGAACTGAATGTGTTTCATCTGGATCTAAATTGATCCGATGATTAGAAAATGAGAAGTTGATGCCAGTAGATCATATCAGGAGAAGGAAAATAATGGCTGAAAATGGAAAAACATCAGCAGAAATGTTTTTGTGTTGGTCCAGTAAAGATATTCAGACTAATTGTGGCTGTAAATAATTAGCTTTCTTGAACACAAAGGTGACAGCGTTTTAGATGAAATTATCTTTTTATGGCTAATCAGAGCTGTAAACTGAACCATAAATGATGGAGGAATATTTTTTAAACCAGGATTCCTGAACAGTTTGGGAAAATGTGGATTTGATTTCTGTATTTTCCAAAGCTGTAGAAAAATAGAAAAACAAATTAAAGTCTGAAAGAATATTTTGAATTTCAGGTGTTTCTTTTGTTGTCTAAATGATGTGAACTTTTTCTTTCTTTGCTTGTTTATTTCTTTTCTCTTTTATTCTTTTTTATATTTTTATTTTCTTTCTTCCACTTATTAATTTCTTTTTTGTTTTCTTTTTTCATAATTTTTCTTTACTTTCTTTTTTCTTTTCTCCCTTTTTTCTTCCTTTTTCTCTTTTTTCCTTCCTTCCCTTTTGCCTTTTGTTTTTCCTGAACATGAGCATAAGAAGAAATTATTCTGAAATGTAATATGAACATTATAATAATTTCTCCTTAATCTCATGTAGCCCATCAGTAAAGAAGAATTTCTTTTGTAACTCTCATAGATTAATATTTAATGAGTTGCACATGTCCTGTAAAATAATTATTAGTTTTATAAATTCTAATTGGTGTAAAATAACCAAAAAGAAAGTTGTTAAATTTAAACTTTTGTAAAGGGATTTTACTTCCATCAACCTTTAAATATTCACTCGTCTCTTTTTCGAAAGGTTGGAAACTGTGAAGTTCAAATATAAACATTATTTTAACTCCATGTTTGATCAGAAATATAAATCTTGTATCAGATTTGGGCAATAAACATTTTTTACTTCTAGTTTGAGTTTCTATGCCTAAATGTCTTTAATTTAAAGCTCAGTGAAAGTTTACAGGAAGCCGTCTGGCGTTTGTGTTTGATAGTATTGTAACCCATGAAATGCGGCGCCATTAAAGCGACTGACCTTCACACTCTGAGTGTATCTAAGTTGAACTTGTTGGCCTTTATGTGAACAATCTCACGTATGCAGAAAGCCACAGTGGGAAGCTCTCCACCCACCCGCCGTGTGAGATAAGACGTGTAAGATGAGAAATGGGTTTTATGTGGAAGGAAAACTGGCGTGCAAACACAACAACTGCACCGGCGCTGTAATCCCACAGCTGCCGGCTGGCCGGCCGTTCTCAACAGTTGGTCGGTCAATCTGCGGTTGATTTAGCCTCAAGCTAACCCATAAACAGGCCCAAACAGGAAGTCACCGCATTTAATCCCTGTCTGCTACATTGAGCCCTGCGCCTAAAATAACTTTGGAACCTCATTTTTATTCCCATAAAGCATCATTTGTCTTTCGGTGTTAAACTTTGATCTAGGATTACACACCTAATGTACCTTTATTTCCCAGAAATCTTTTAAAAATCATATCCACGGATGGAAATCCACCGATGGGAACCGCAGTAAAGATGGAGATATTTTGATACTGAGAAAGAAGCTGTAGGAATCCAGAAACCTGCCAAAACTAGCCGCAGGCGGCTTCCCGGCGCGCGGCGCTGACCGGGCCAGGGATTGTGTAAGTGGAGATGGCCTGTCAGTGTGTTGATATAACACAGGCTTCCACTGGACGAGAAAATACTCTTCTTTTACTCACATTCTGACATTTTATCTGTAAATATTAAAGAAGGGCTTAAATGTCCTTTTCCTTCCCTGAAAGTGAGCGTTTTGAGACTCAAGGCAGCGATGAAACAAAGGAATCTCTTTCTGTCTGGGACATTTTTATTTGGTCCTTGAGACCTCAGCGGTTACTGATCTGAGCCGTCAGTAGAAGTAAGTAGCTTCATTTAGTCAGTAATAAAGGGACTAGCTGGACCATTTATGGACATCAGGCAGTTGAGAGCTTGTTTTAATAATTCATCCTAAACATGAATAACTTTGGCTTATTTAGAGGAAGACATGAATAATTATCTGAAGTTTTTTAAGTATTTCTTAAATAAAGCAGTTTTGGACAGTGACTTGATCTGGATCAATCAAGTCACTGATTGATCCAGATGGAGGCAACAATCTGTCGCTCTGTTTAAAAAGCCGCTTCATTTGTCTTGCTAGTAGCTTAAAAAAGTTGCTAGATTTGTTGCTTGTCACTTTTTTTCAAAGAAGTTTCTTGATATTTTCACTAGTCACTTTTTAAAAAACAAGTCTGATTTTTCACTACTTGCTTTTTTTTTTTTAAAAAAAAGAAAAGTTGCTAAATTATTGGATTTTTTTAACTATTCACTTAAAAAAAAGAAAAGTTGCTAGATTTGTCACTAGTCACTTTATTTAAGTCGCTAATTTGTCTCCATTCGCTTTTGTAACAGTGTGTAAGTAACCATAATAATCTCAGTATTTTTTCACAGCAGTTTATTGCAAAACATCTCAAATGTTTCTAATTGATATCTATGATTTCTTGGAACTAAAACTAAAGTTTCCAAATCTCAGAACCGCTCTTTGGGTTTGCAAACATCATCAGAGTTTCTGTTAATATGTTTGGCTTGATAACTGAAGGATGTTGTGTACCAGGAGTGCTGCTGGCTTTAAAACGATGAAGGTTTAAACCTTTCAGATGACGGACGGAAACTTTTCTATGAAACAGCAGCTTTTTACTGTTTTACAGTGGAGACACAGCAGGTTTGGATGCCTTATCTGCATCCTGTCAGACCTACGTTTCACCTGACGGCTTGCGTTCCTGAGCAGATGGCTGGATTGAGTAATCTGGGGTGAGAATATGTTTAAGGCGCTCAGCGTCTGCAGTTACAGACTTCACGTAAATTACCTTTAAAACTCACGAGTCAGAGACGTTTAATACCGCTTTAACCTATTAAAAATATATTTTTTATCACAAACTGGGTCTTATCAATTTGACTAAAAATCCTGCATCATTTGTGTCATTTTTGGTAAACTATGTAGCTGGAAAGATTTTTCTTATTTTTAATGTAATTATTTCAGTTTGTTCACAGGAATCCAAATTTCTGTTGCATTTTAATTTATTCCAGAATATCAGGAGGAGGATGTTTATTAATTAGACCGAAACATTCAGATTGTCGGTTTGTTCCGACTGTTTTTGGAAAGTCCCTTTATTAAATATTTCCGTGTTTTCATTTTGAAACTCAGGACAAGGTTTGTGTGTGACTGAAATGGTTTGAGCGCGGTGTAAAAGCCGCCTGCTGTTTCTTCCTGGTGACTGATTTCCTCGTTGCCCGGGCTGACACTGATTCCAACCCGACCTAATGGATCAGGCTGAACTGGGCTCAGAGTGACTGGCGGATAAGTCGGTTTTCTGGCAGCAGATTGAAGGTTCAGATCCTGCAGACGTTTAGATCCGAGTCGCTGCGTATTCAGATCAATTACTGCGATGCAACTCTGGCTCTCATTGTCCTGAAAAGTTAGAGGAATGTTTCAAACAATCTGCAAACATGGAGCCTGATGTGTTTATTCTGAGTCTGTAGGGGTGTGTGTGTGTGTCTGTGTGTGTGTCTGTGTGTGTGTGTGTGTGTGTGTGTGTGTGTGTGTGTGTTAATGAAAGTGACTAAACGGCTTCCTGTCGTCCGTGTGAGACGATGAAACTGCAGCGTCATGGTTTGCTTGCTGCTCAGTCTGCTTCACAGCTTGTGTTTTCATCCATTGTTTACAGCAACAAAAACACACACAGACGGTAAAACAAGAGTTTTTCTGTTCAGCTGAAGCTCTCAGCTCTGGCTTCAGTGTTTCCTTATTTCAGAGTCATTATTCAGCCACATTTCTCTGTTTTCTGTTTTGAGTCCCACTTCCTGCAGGAATGCTGCTCGGTCAGCTGCTCCACAGTTTTAACTCAGCTAGCCTGGTTCTATCAGGACTGCAAATATTACTATTCATCACACACTTCTGCACTATTTTCTATTTTCATTCTTCATTCTTTCATAATACATTTGAGAACATGATGATCTAAATAACTCCACCTGATGTTAGAAACTGAAATGTTGATTCTTATTAGATCGCTGATGTTTGTGTAATTAGAATTAGAAATGCACCGATTAGAAGATTTGGGCCAATATTAATACTGCTGGTTTAGTTAACTAAATGACTTCAGTTTTAGCCCCACAAACACAAAAACTGCTCCTGAAAAATATTCCCATTTTTCATGCGCTTCTTCAGGACACCAGTCACATAAAGACATGATTTATATCACTAAGCTGCACACGGTGACTGTATTTTAAAATTTACTAGTATTTATTAATTCTTTTATTGAGCAAACAGTAAAACTATCAATCCTGACTATAAGGACAGTTTTGGGGAGTTTTAAACATAATTCTTTGTAATTTTTTGTGACAATAATAAATCTAAATTCTTGTCAGAAATTTATCAAAGATAATAATAAATGCCCACCGCTACCCAAGATCCTTTGCTGCATCGGTGTCAGTCACATGACCAAACTGCTCCTTCTCCATTTTTTAACCAATATGTTAAAAACTGACAAACATCGGCCGATACCGATGTTTGTCGGTAATTGAAATCTATGTTTATTTTCATCCTTTGTGTTTTTTCTGTCTCCAGCTGCTCGTTTTGGCTTTTGCATTTGATTTGTCCCAATAAATTGATGATTTTCTGAATTTTTGTTATTTTCTCGGTTGTTTTAGCTGCTAACATGTTTAGCATTGAGATGCTGTTTTAGGCTTGAATAGTTTAGCTGATAGGCTAACTCCTTTCAGCACCACATTAGTCTTTTCCAGCATCAATCAGGTAATTAACCCCCAGTGGAAAAAGGAAGCAGCTCTGTCCTCCATCACTGCTGTTAGTAGATGTGCGTCAGATTTATGCGCGTACCAGAAACTCAATGCAAAGGTTCCAGGCCAGAACGTTTGTATTTAAAAAATAAATGCAATTAATTGCTTTGCTGTCTTTTTTACTGGTTAACATGTTAAAATCTAATAAATAAAAATGAACGCATTGAAGCCCTGGCCCTAATTTTAACGTTACAGTCTAAGTTTATTTTCTGCTCTGACTGAAGCTAATGATGCATAAACCTAAAAATATACCTAAAAATATTTTATCTTCAAATCAGTCAGCAATGAGCTGATGTTTATAAAAGGAAATTAAAATCTAGTTCCTCTTCAAATAGAGTGAAGATATTTTAAGATGTGACAGAGAAAATAAGGTTTTTGCGAAGCTTTTAGTGGTTTAACCTCCAGTTTTTATGTCCGTTTGTAAAGTTAAAGCGCTGCAGCCCTAATCCGAACTCTGCAGGCCTTCTTTCCTCTCAGTGGCATCAAACCAAACTTGATGCAAATGATGCAAACAGAGAGCTGCTTTTCCTCCCTCCACTCCCACAGTGGGAATATAGAGCTGCGTTTATGTTTCAGCTGTGGGCGTTTCAGGCTCTTTCTGCGCAGAATGCTTCAGCATTTTACTGGCCTGACCAAAGCGACTAAAAATGTTTCAACAAATGTTTCTAACAGGAACGTCTAGAAATTTGGCCTTCAGAAGTTTTTCTTCTTCTCTGTTTAAAATATTTCTCTCAGATTAATAAATTCAGCAACATGCTGTAGATCTAGTGTAGCGGTCTGCAAACTTTACGATCCAAAGAGCCGTTTTACTCTCAGCCCTGCTAAATAAAACTTGTCTTTTTATTGGAAACCTTAAAACAAAAGGAAGATGGATACATTTTCTGCTTTGACTTGTTGATATTTGTGGAAAATTCTGGGAAAAGCCCTGCAGATCCTCAACTCTAACAAAGTATTACTGGTACTTCCAGTGTCATTTATTATGGAAATTCAGTGGAATATTTTTAGCCAGTTCTGAAGATCCATTGCAGAAGGTCTGCAGGTTGTAGGATCCAGTTTTTTTTTTATCCTGCAGGACTTCCTTTAATCAGCTGTTTGGATTATGCAGGACAAACATTTGACAAGAAAGATGAACTTTGCTGCATGTTCTCTTCATCTTTAAAATGAATGAGGGAAATATGATGCATATTTGTGCAAGAGCGAGGCGCTGGAAGCAGCAGCCGGTTATTAATTCATCAGAGACGGGCCGGCAGGAGACGATAAAGTAGGTTAGAGCAGCCAACCTCAGACGGATTTTTCTTCCGGTTGCCGTCTTCTTACCGGCCTCTCCTTTTCTTCCTGACACGTCTGTTTGTCCTGTTGCTTGTTTCTCCTCTAATCTTTGCATAAAATTGTTTTTCTTATTTTTTTGCAGCTCAACTAAGAAGGTTTGCTGCGTTCTTTCTGTTTAAAGTAGAATCACAGTCATACAGACGGAAACAAATGTTGGCTTGTGAACTAAACAAGCCAACATCCTGGTATCCACTATTGACCTCGTTTTACTTTGACGTAAACTAACATTTTGTTAGCTCTGATTTACTTTAATAAAGTAATAAAGGTTATTGTCTTTGCTGAATCTGTGATGAACTACTTAAGGGCTCAGTCTGACTCATCTGATAAAAACGTACATAGATGCATCCTAACACTTCTTTATCTGGTTTGTCAGAAAATGATGCAGCATTAAATGGGTCACGTTTTTTAGTTCACTGGAGAAAAAGTTATTTTTGCGTTAGTTCCTCTTCTGTTCGACTGTACCAAGAAGGAAGTTCACCAATTAATTACCCCTAAGCTGCGACCTGGTGAACCATATCTGGTGATGAGTCTTCAGCATCTTTTTCCCAGACGTCTTCAGGATCATCAAAACGTTTTTGATGGGACGGCAGCTAAATATTAATTTATGAGTACTCTACTGATATTTCTGTCAATTCATCAAATAATTGGACAAAAAAGCATCAGGTTCTGTGGAAACTATTCATGTTTATTTGGTATTATAAATACACACAAAAACATTGAAGCTAACAACCCATTTAATTACCTATTTAGCATTCAATCATTTCCTTTTTCATGATTTTTTGTTTTTCTCTACCAAAAACTGGACTCAGAAGGTCTTCAGTCTGGTGCTTTGGCCTCAACTAGCTGTTTGTTTTGAAGGACTGCAAGGTTTCCCCCAGAAAACGTGCTAAGCTTGGTGGTTGGTTCGCTCGGCAGTCATTCATCCAGCAGCCTGTCGTCGTTTTGAGTTCAAACATGTTTAAAGTTGACAGGGAATTTGAAAATATCACTTGATAGTTATGTGTTATTGGAAGATTAATATCTGAACACCAGCTATGAAGTCTTGAAAAATGCCAACATTAAAAAAATAATTAAATAAATAAGAAATGCTAAGCCTGGTGGGGCACAATTAAAGCCTGGTGGCCCACCAGGCTTATAATACACTGAGGGAAACCCTGGACTGTTTTGTTTATAGAGACTTGATAATTAATTTTATTTGTTGTTTCTATTGTTTATGTATTTTGGATATTTAAATGGTCTTCCAGTTCCAGAGCTAAATGATCATTAGAATTTAAAGTTTATTGATCTTTGATAATATGTTCTTGCATTATTATGTCGTTACCTCAAAGCAACAATATTATCGTTTATCGCAATAACTTCTGGGGCAATTTATTGGGACAGTTACTTCAAGACCCAACAATGAGAGCAAATGTATTTTTCAGACGGTAAGAAAAAGTAAAAGCAGAATAAATCTGAAGGGTTGAATGCTTTTATCACCCTGTTGGGTGTAAAGTCCAGACATCTGTGATTTAACGAAGGGAATCGCTCCAACCAGCGCTGCGTGAATCTGCGGGAAGCGTTGAACATTTCCTCTTTGTTTTGTTGTGACGACAGAAAGTTGACAGTTTGAGCCGTGGTTGCTCAATGTTTGGATCACCGCAGACTGATACACTGAGTGAGGGCAGGTTGAGCTTAAGCTGATAAACGATGGACCTCCTGTTGTGTAGTTTACTGCAGACTGATTTCAATCTGACGTGTTGCGAAGCATTTATATTTGTGACATGATTGTAGTTTTGTTGAGCCAAACCGGATCCGTTCGGCTCCCTGACGGTTGAAGGAGGCTGCCGCTGACATGGCGATGTTTTCGCTCCTCCTGTGACATGGCAGCTCTCCGTCACATGCTGCGTGTCGGCGGCAGAGATTCGGATCGGCATGCTTTCCTGGTCATGTGCTTCAGGGTGTGTGGTTGTTTGTGTGTGAAAAGTCAACCTTGCTCTGCTGAAAACAGGGAAGTGTAAAGATGCATGACACGCAGCAGAAATACCTCAGTCACTCTCACCCTGACGGTGTTCCTGTGTTTTAGCTGACTTATTATTCTGATCCATTAATACTTTAATTAAATGTATTTGTTTATTTCAAACAGGCTTTTTTAAAAACAAGAAGACAAGTAACCAAGAACAAAATAATTAGATTACGTTTCTGTTTGAAAAGGAGCAAAAAGAAGTGAACACTTATCTCAGTTTAATAACACTTACTGACTCAATAATTGTCAGAAATGTCTAATTAAAACCATGTTATAGTATTAATATGCCTGTGTTAAAGAACCAACAAACACAAACAAAAATGATTACAAACTGACTCATAATAAGACAAGAAAATCTATGGACCCTTAATAATAATAATCAGGACGATTATAAATGACAACTGGACATGCAGCATCACAGCGATTACCAGCTCCTTTCCAAAGTGCATCCTATAAATTCCTCATAATCTGTGTTATACAACAACAAATACACCAAAAACCAGTGATGTTTATCGCTTTCATTTGGACCTGCGCAGTTAGTTGAGTAATTCTGCTGCTGGAAATGTCATTTCCTGTCGTTTTGCTGTTCATTAATATTTAGTTTAACAGCTTTAATCCATTTTAAGTAGTTGGATAAAATTAGCTTCTAAAGCTTGTTCTGAAGGAAAATGCTGGTTCAGATTAACCATAGCGGGATTTTCCGACTCCATATTCACTGGTTCTGAAAGGATTTGGCCGTTTGCAGGCAGGTGACCACCTCACCGATGCGCGGCCGTTTTGGGTCCGGTGTGCAGTCGCTCTTTTGCAGGTATTGAACCCGTGACCTTTGTGTTGAAAGCCGCCCCCTGCGGAGCGCTGCTGAGGCTTCACATCTGAATGTGGGCAGGTGCTGCTTTTAGAAACGAGCTGAAATCTGATATCGACTTGGCTCATTTAAATTTACTGCCTCTACCAGTCTGCAGTGGGCAGTTAATGGAAACTAACTGAATCAAGGTAGGTGTGATGGCTGACTTTTAGCTTGTTACGGTTCAGAGACGATTTCCTGTTCGTCACAACAGATCATAGCTTCTCTAATGAGCTGATAAAGGTGGACTGGTGACTAACTTTAGATGGAAGAACGAATAACTAAGTGTTTGGGTTGATATGTCGGGAGGAAGTGAGCCGTTATCAGCTAGATGAATACAAACCAGAAACCATACAAAGAATTTACCAATAAAAACATTTAGAGTTGGTCCAGCTGTGAAAATGTTAACCATGCTTTTTGCTGAAGGAAAACTCTTTTCATGCAGAATTCTGATTTTTTTGTGCTCTTTTCAATATTTTTGACTCTTGTTTGCGTTCTCCTATCATCATTGTCTCGTCCTGATCTCCAAGTTTTATACACAGATTAAATCAGCTTGCATTTTATTCATGAAACATCTGGAGTGAGAGAGTGAGTTTTGAACATAAATTGGACCTTAAGGGTGCAAACATTTGATTTTATTATTTAAAGTTCCAAGATTCGTCAGCCGTGGGCTCTTTGCACCTACGGCGCTGACGTCACATCTGCATGAGTGAAATGCGGCTTTCTTGTTTCCGCTTTGAGTTACTGTGACGGCTAGAAAAGACAAAGTTGTATTTCAGAAGCCAATAGAGCCACACTATGAACATTGTTGACTTCAAAATGTAATGGGCTTTTAAGTTTTCATGGATTTCCAAACGATCGCTGCTAGTTAAAGCTAACGCCGCACAGCAAAGTTTGCAGCCTTCACTTCACTCCGGATCAGCTTCTTCAGGCTAAAACTACCGGGAGGAGACGGATGGTAAATAAAAGGAGCCTCCTGTGTTATTTCCATGGAATCACTTCTGTATTCAGCCTGAAAGAGTCAGTTTATGGGAACGACCAGAGCCAGACGGCCGAGCAGCTGATCCTCCTGAACTCACTGCTGTAAACACCGTCCTGCTTCACAACAAGCATCAAAACTAATAAAACAAAATAACACAGAGACCTTCAGGAACACGGACATATTGTTTTAAAAGCAACAACTCTGAACCTGGACAGTCAGCTGAACCTCCGACACCAGAGCTGCTCTACTGTTGAGCTACGGCTTGTTGTGCTTCGGAAGCAAAAAGCCTGAACCGTAAAATCTCCCGTTACTTGGTCTCTGCTTGACACTAACCACAATTTTTGCGCGTCGTTTTTGTGAAACAAAGTCACCATGTTTGTCATTAGTAAGTTTTGAAAAAGTAGCTAGACGTTTTCATGTAAAAAGTCGCAAAATGTGTTACTATTTTTTAATTTTGAAAAACAAAAGTTGCCAAATTTGTCACCAGTTGCTTTTTTCAAGAAGTGGTCCGATTTGTCGCTGGTCTTTTTTTTCTTTTTCTTTTTTTTAAGTTGATAGACTTGTCGCTAGTCATTTTCTGAAGAAAAATTTGCTGCCAGTTACTGTTTTGGAAAAAAACAAGGCTGCTATTTTTGTTGCTTTTTTGAAAAAATTGTAAGATGTTACTAGTTTTTTTTAATTGCCACTTTGCTGCTAGTCACTTTTTTGGGGAAAAAAAAGTTCTGGATTTGTCACTAGTAGTTTTTTAAAAATAAATAAATAAAATCAGTAGACTGATCACTATTTAGTTTTTTGAAAAAAACTTGTAGATTTGTTGAAAGATTCCCTCGGGGGTCTGCAAAGTCGCTTAAATATATCGACAAAGTTGACAGTAGTGCTTCTGTTATCCCGACCCAACTCCCATCTGACCTCTCCATTCACCTACTCTTGGCCACGCCCCTCAGTCTGTTGGCTCCGCCCACTTCTGAATTTTTAGAAAATTTGTCTTGAAGGTGGAGTTGTGCTGTTTTTCAGCTTCAAGTTCAGAAACATTTGGGTCTTCTTGGAGCTCAAATGTGTTCGGAAAGGGGAAACTTTGGGCTATTTACTCCTAAAGTAGCAGAACCAGAATCAGCTCTATTGGCAAATATTTCAAGCAATTTGACTCCAGTTTGATGCCGTCTCAGCACACGGATATTTAAATATAATACAGAAATGTGTGGGGGTTATAATCTACTTGCACTATTCAACATGTCTTGGTTTAATATCAGCTTAGTTTGCTTAGAACAGAAGGATTTGGCTTGAGAAACACAGTTAAGTTCTGCTTTGACCCAGAACAAACGTTTCCTCAGGAACAGAGGGATTTTCCTTAGCTTTTAAAGAGGCTTACCTGCCTCTTTAAAGGTGCCAGTTTAGCTGCTTTTAGGAGGAAAAGAGGCTGAAGAATGCTTTTTAGTCAGAAGTCATTATGAACGAACTCCAAACTCCTGGAACCACGGGTTGGTTTATAAGCTTTAGGAAAAACAAGAACCACTCAGAAAACACTGAACTGCCCTTGGCACTTTTTTTATTCCTACAGTTGTAGGATATAAAAACTTTCTACATCTCTAGATTGGGAAAATAGGGGATATCTTTATTAACATGTTATTCACAGTGCATTCTGACATTTACTACTTTGTTGACAAGACAAACACAGAGATAATTGTACCATTGTTTTCATTCTTTACCTGCTTAATTCTAAAAAAGAATAAAAATAAAAGAAATGTAATGTTTGTGTCAACCAGAATATTTTAACAGGGAAAACACAAGTTTTTTTGTTTGTTTGTTTGTTTGTTTGTTTAGCAGTGATCAGTTTCTTCCTCGTTGGTACAGACATACAGTTGTGGTCAAAAGTTTACATACACTTGTAAAAAACATAATGTCATGGCTGTCTTGAGTTTCCAATAAGTTCT